>JAAGEH010000155.1:2057031-2091089 GCA_011751065.1 Lasiurus cinereus
CCCCCCCCCCCCCCCCCCCCCCCCCCCCCCCCCCCCAAGGCTGGGGGAGATCAATAGGGAAAAAAGGAGACATGTGTACTACTATTTGTAATACTTTAAACAATATATATGTGTGTGTGTGTATAGATAGATAGATAGATAGATAGATATAGATAGATATAGAGAGATAGATAGATAGATAGATAGATAGATAGATAGATAGATAGATAGATAGATAGATATAAAAGAAGAAGTTAAGCAAATGCATTAGGCCAGGGGCAATGTGCTCACTGTATTGTCCTCACCCATCATCTGGGTGCTGTGCAGTCTGGGAGGTGAAGTATCTGTCACTCTGAAATCTAGCGTCATTGTCTTCTGGGGGGCTCACACCCGTGGCCACAGCGGCCAGCCGTGGGCTTTATTTGGCCGTTCAGTGAGATCCTTGTAGTTGTCATCTAGTGCTGCCTAACAAGCTGCCCCAAACCCAGAGCCTTAAAGCAACACACACTTATTATTGCACAGTTCTGTGGGTTAGGAGCCCAGGCACAGCTTAACCGGGTCTCTGCTGAGGCCTCACAGGCTGTGATGGAGGAGTCCATGAGGTGGCGTCTCTATGGAGACTGGGGAAGAACATGGGAAGAACATGCTTCCAAGCTCGCTTGTGCGGCTTCTGACAAGATTCAGTTGCTTGAGGGCTGTCGGACTGAGGGCTTTCTCTCCTTTCTGGTTCCTTGCCACGCGGGCCTCTCCACATTCCAGCTTGCTTCCTCGAAGCCAGCAACGAAGAGAGCCTGCCAGCCAGAGGAAGATCACCATATTTTTGAACCCCTCACAGACGTGGCTCCTCTCAGCATCGCCATATTCTTAGTTAGGAACAAGTTACTTAACGGGAGGTAAATGCCAAATTGGGAATTTGAGGAGATAGGGCACTATTGGGGACCATCTGACAGGTGCCTACTACCGCATGTATGGTGATTTGAGGGTTACCATAATCAGGTCGCTCTTCTGTAGCCCTAATTTAGCCACAAAGACTTCTCGAGCCAGCAATGAGCTGCAAGGCCCGCTCAGCCACTGCCCATAAATCTGGACTTCGGGAGGGTTTATTGACTTCTTTAGTCTCAATTTCTCCTTCGGGAAATATGGGGGTCATAATGCGCCTCAGAGCTGTGAGGGTGCAGGCAACGTGCCTGCTGGTCTCCCACACGGTGGGTAAGAGTTCGCTGTGTGGTAAGAGCCATTCACCAGCCTCCTGGCTATGACTGAGACTTTAACCCGTCTTTTCGGTATCTCCACCCCACCCTCAGCCTTCCCACCATTGCTGTATTATCTCCCCAGAACCGCATATTGATGAACTCAGTAATGAATGCTTTCTAGCAATGATGGTTTCCAATCATAATACTTTTATTACATTACTCTAGACACTCAATTCCAATCTTACACTATCATAAGATTTTTTGCTGCTACCTTCATGCCAGTGCTACATGCACAATTAGAAATCGAAGCTTCCTGCCAAAACTGGTGTGGCTCAGTGGATAGAGCATCAGCCTGCGGACTGAAAGGTCCCAGGTTCGATTCCGGTCAAGGGCATGTATCTTGGTTGCAGGCACATCCCCAGTAGGGGGCGTGCAGGAGGAGGCTGATCGATGTTTCTCTCTCATGGATGTTTCTAACTCTCTATCCCTCTCCCTTCCTCTCTGTAAAAACATCAATTATATATATATATATATTTTTTTCTTTTAAAAGAAAGAAATCGAAGCTTTCTACAGACTCTCCAGTGTTTTTTTTCCCTCGTTGCACTCTGAATGCTGGTCAGTAATTGATCGTTTTGCCCAAACTCAATATAATGCACTTGTAAAATTGTTGAGGGCCTGTTATTTGATGAGAAGATGGGTAAGTCAGCTTTTTAATTTTTCCTCGCTAATATTTGCTTGCTGGAAGGAAAACAGGAGAAGAGCCAATAAAATGCACATTAAAAAGCTCGATGCAGAAACTAAGAAACAGATGTTACATCAAATGCCCATTAAAAAGCTAGATGCAGAAACTCAGCTACAGGTGTCACAGCACAGTCTGTTAGCACCGCGGCCCGGCGGTGAGAGGGGTTTGGGAGGGTCGTCCCTCTTGACGTGAGTGTTCATCTGATGACCCGAAAGTGCCGCTTGCTAATAGGAGGCGTCTGCCAAGTTTGATCCCAATACCAGTAAGAACTAAATGTAACACGATTCACTTTATAAATAAAAATTCCAAAGGGATTAAACAAGAAGCGAAAAATCCACCCCCAAATACCATCGTGGTGACAAAAAACAAAATGAAAGACACATTTTCTCTTCTCTCACTCGGTGATGTATCTTCTGTTTGGCTCGGCAGCGCTCACAGTTAGACTGGGGGAAACACAAACAGATGGCTGCTAACGAACAATGACAATTAAATGCCTGGAGCTTACACACAGTCTCGAAAGTTCCCCCACTGACCATGCGAGGCTGACATTCTTGCCCTGTGTTTTGCTCTTTTTCCATCCCTTTCCTTCTTTCCCTTCCTTCTCCTTCCCCTTCCCTCCCGTCTCTCCAACTCAACTCTCTCCTAAGAAATGAGAGCCCATAAGCTCCCAGCGATTAAATATGCCCCCTGCCACATAGCTGGCCGGGGCCTCCGAAGCCTGCAGTGTTTCTTCTTCACCTTGCTGACTCGCCCTAGAATTTTAAGGGAACATAAATCACCGGTGGAAGCAGAGTGGGGTGCGGACTCCGAGTGGTAAATTGCTGTCGTAAAGCTGGGTGGATACTCGCAGCCCTGATATTTAAGGAATTCAGATGAGAGCTTTCAGAGGAGGTAAAGCAGCACAGGAGAGGGGAGGCGAAGGAGCATCAGAATGTGCCAGGCGCCGTTGCCAGACCCCTAGGCGATCCAAAATAATGAGCAATAGATCTGTTTTTGAGGGGCCCCGAGCCCCGTGGACAAGCCAGACCAGTCGGGACAGGTTTTAATGCAAGGGGGGGGGCGGGGAGGGGAGCCGCAGAGGGTAACTGCTGTAAAAGAAGAACACGAGGATGTCTGCGGGTCACAGCCCGGCAGCAAAGCCCACCGCCGGCCTAATGCGTGCGCGTTTGCTGTGGGCCCGGCATCCAAAACCATAAAACAGCGACCGCTTCAGCTGCTCGCAGCCCCGTTCCTGCATCTGAAGGCACGTTCAAAGGCTCGCCCTGCCCGCCAGGCCTGCTGCTTTCTGTCCATTTAAAGAATAAGAAGCAGCTAATGGGCCAAACCGGCGACGAAAACAACGCGGACTGCATTCACTGTGGCATCTCCAAAGAGGAGCGATGCCTGGGGGTGGCATATTCGCTTGTCTCACCGAGGGAGGGACGTGTAGGGGTGATGTTTGGTAACAGGTCCTGATGTTGGCTGGCGATGCCCTCGATGCCGCAGTGTCCTATCCCGTGCACAGCTGATTTGGCATCAGGTGTAGACAAACGCACCCGGCCATCCCTGGATCTCACTTCCGTGGCTCACTCAGCCTGCCTTTGCAATGGGACCCGGCACCTCTGCATCTCGGGGTGATGACTTCCTCTTCCAGAGAGAGCGGGAAAAGCACCTACTGTGTGCTTGGAACGAGCTGGCTTCAAGGCTTGCCTCGACCCCTTGCTGGCTACATGACCCCCGCAAATCATTTACCCTCTCAGTGAAATGAGAGAAAGTTGAGCCACTGTCAGGCGAGCAGAGGACTGAATCAAACAATGCCCAGGGAAGCGCCCAGTGCAGGTTTCTGTTCTGGTGGTGAAGGTCAAGTTGGCTCTTTTTTTTTTTTAAATTTTTATTGAATTTTAGAGAGAGAGGAAGGGAGAGGGATAGAAAGTTAGAAACATCGATGACAGAGAGACATCGATCAGCCACCTCCTGCACGCCCCCTACTGGAGACGTGCCATCAACCAAGGTACATGCCCTTGACGGAAATCGAACCAGGGACCTTTCAGTCTGCAGGCAGACTCTCTATCCACTGAGCCAAACCGGTTTGGGCAAGTTGGCTCTTTTCAAAAAGGGGCTGCTGTTGGCCTTGGAGCCCGGGACGGACTGTTAGTCCTGTAGGTCGCTCTGAGCGCTTGGGCAGGCTGGAGGGGAGTGTGGGGGATTGAAGAATTAAATTATGTTGGGTCGCCTTAAAATGAGCAACCAACTTTTTGAGAAGAAGTTATACTGACAGATGTAGCTTCATGGAACGGGGGGCTGAGAGACAAAACAAGATCATAATTAACTCAAGTCGTATTCAAGTCATCCGTTTCCTTGACTTATAACTACAAGACACTCGTTTTTTTTTCAGAGTCAGTTATTTTAGAAAGTACATGAAGGGTATTGGGGCGCATTTAGACTCCTCCTAAAATGAATCCATCATGTCAGTATGCCCCCACAATTAGATGGTGGGAGACCTATAGAAAGAAAGGATGTTGAAATTGTCATCAATAAAACCTCCGAAGTTCTCTAATCAAGGGTTAGACCGGGAGCCCCGACTTTCCACACACGCCACCCCCCACTTTTGTGGTGAGCCGTGCTGTTCTTAGAGAAGAATGCTGGGGACACGCCCACATTCTTTCCAGGGGATCATCCTGAACGTGGCCTCGTTTGGGTTTTGTTGACAAGAAAGGCAAGGTATTACACAGGTCACAAGGTGCAAGCTACTCATAGAGGCTGAATGTAAGAGCACAAGTTAGATCGAGAGGGACCATGTCGAGTATTTTCTCTTCAGTCAAAACAAAAATGTGGGGCGTGTGAAGCAGGCCATTAAACCATCAGAAAGGAAAAAAGGGATAAAAATGATGCTAACTCACTTTTCACCTCTCTGTAAACAGAATTCATACGATTTGGAGACATTACACCATTCGTGTCAAATATGCTAAATCAGTCGCTATACGGATCTGTTGCTAAATCAATAACCATTGGTCAGCTCCTTTATAATGAGAAATAGTCCACGTCTGATTATCAGCAGCTTCTCAAATGAATGCGCTTTTTCAATTAGAAGAAATTACTTCCCGGTAAATGATGAAATGTATGAAAAACCTGAAGGAAAGCTTTCTCTCAATCCACATCAGCTTTACGCTAGATGGCTGATGAAGATGTTCGATTTCTTTTTGATTCTTTCTTCCCATCTTGTGCCTCTGGGTAAACAAGCTCACAGCCCCGTTCCTCCCTGGGAAAAGCAGTGTGCAGAGACTGGTTGATGGACTTTCCTGAGCACAGGCAGATAAGAAGTTTTATGGGTAGCGAAATTCAGACTTGGAGGATTTACTCTTGGATTATAACCAAGACAAGGCAATGAGGCAGTTGGAACACGTTTTCTGTAGGTTGTCTTTATAGATTGTTTGTGATTAATGGCCTTTGCCGAATTGTAAAATCTTGTAAGGCCGATATCAGGGCTCGTTCTGCTCTTGCTGTTGTTAATCTAAATATATCGTCATTAAAAGAGGTTAGTTGTTTTAGCAAAAGGCAGAGACAAACGACTTGTTTTTTCATTGGTTTCAAACTCAAACCAGCTCTCTTCTTTTCCTTTAAAGAGCTCTTTGTACAAATATTATGATCTTTAAATGTCTGGTTTGAAACCAGTTTTAAGATCCTTCCACCAACTGCAAATATTGCTGAGTCTCAGAGGCATTTACAGGTCCTGGTCGTTTTGAAAAAGTGTAATCTTGGCATACAATCCTTGATGAAGGCATAAAGATCCTGCATTGGGTTTGGAGGAGTCTCCCTATAAAAGCAGTCCTGGCCTTCTGGCATATCAGAAGGATTCTGAGAAACAACCACAATTCAAACAGAGCCACAGGGGCAATCTGCGTACATTCTAGATTGATTCATTTATAGTGTCCAAAAAGGTAAAATGTGTCAGCGTATATTAAAAGAGGAAAACAGCCAAAACCGGTTTGGCTCCGTGGATAGAGCATTGGCCTGCGGACTGAGGGGTCCCAGGTTTGATTCCAGTCAAGGGCACATGCCTTGGTTGCGGGCACATCCCTAGTGGGGTGTGTGAAGGAGGCAGCTGATTGATGTTTCTCTCCCATCGATGTTTCTGACTCTCTATCTCTCTCCCTTCTTCTCTGTAAAAAATCAATAAAATAATATTTTTTAAAAAAGAGGAAAACAATTAGAGAGTATTAGCTGATCTTTTTTTCATTCAGTTTTTTATGTACAACTAGAGGCCCGGTGTATGAAAATTCTTGCACTGGAGGGGGGGTCCCTCAGCCTGGCCTTCCCCCTCTCATAGTCCGGGAGCCCTCAGAGGTGAGAGGCAACCTGGCAATCAGGGGAAGGCAATGCCCCCATCATACTTCTGCTGCTGCCACTGCTGGCAGCACAAGCCTCAGCTGGCTCTGGTTACCTGTGCCTCAGGCCAGCCCTGGGCGGCTGGGGGGCTGAGAGGAATGGGGGACTCCGGAGGCAGGCACCCTGGTGGGGCTGAGGGGACTGGGTGCTGCCATCTTGTGGCTGTGGGCGCCGCCATCTTTGAGGACATGACAGTCAATTAGCATCTTCCCTCCTTATTGCCTGTGGGCACCACCATCTTGAGATGGTGTGATGGTCAATTTGCATATTCCCTCTTTATTAGATAGGCGTTTTCAACCTGGGGTGGTTTTGCCCTCAGGGGAATACTTGGCAATGTCTGGAGGTATTTTTGGTTGTCTACCAGAGCCGTGGGTGCTACTGGTGTCTAGTGGGAAGAGGCCAGGGATGTTACTAAATATCCTACAATGCACAGGACAGTCCTCCACAAGGAATGATCTGATCAGAAGCATTGATAGTGTCTAGGCCAAGAAACCAGACTTTAGAATCATTACTGAGTCCCTGGAAAACACTAATTGTGTGGAGACGGGGTGTGTGTCTTCATTGGCTCAGTATGTTTATGAATTAAAAAAGGTCAAAGGCTTGACATTTTTCACCTTCTGGTCTCTTAATGGGTCAGCTGTTATTTCAAAGATCTAGAGGGAGAGGGAGTCCTAGGTGAGTGCTGAATTTGCCAGTACAGTGGTACCTCGAGATACGAGTTTAATTTGTTCCGTAACCTTGAGGCGTGGGAAACTATGAGACGCTCGAGTCGCGGTAAACTGGTGGGTCGTGTGTGTGTGTGTGTGTGTGTGTGTGCAGCCAGCCGATCCGCGAGATGACTCCTATCTCAAATGTTACTCGTATTTCAAAGCAAAATAATCGCTCGCTCAAAGGCTCGTATCTCAAAAATCTCGTATGTTAGGGCACTCGTATATCGAGGTACCACTGTATAATGAAGTCACACCCTTTCTTGTTTCTGGATCAGCTTCCAGAGAGAAGAGAAAGGAAATCTCCCATAGACTGAAGTTTACACTCCTTTCATGCCTGGGTTAATGAAACAGAAAACCAATGGCAGTCGTCCTTCGAGGGGAGGTGGCATCCATGTCTTCATTGTAGAGTCTCCAAAAGGAGACTCTGGGTAGGGAGTTGGTTCCTCTGAGCTGCTGCTGCAAACTGTCATTTTCCCTGTGATTTATAGGGTGTGTCACCTCCAGTCACTCAGTTCAAGTTCTTGAGCCGTGTGTCTGCTGGCTGGTTTCTACGCAACAGTGGATCTTGTGTTGGGAGCAGCCGGTTTCTCTTAAACGCCTGTGTCTCTGTTTGCTGCATATCTATGACAATGTGTTCACACCAATATAATTATGACTGCATTAGCACTTGCCCTGTAAACCACATGATTCAGGGCTTTATGAGCAGGTCATAAAAACTCCAGGCAGAAACTTGTCTCAGACATGGAGCGTTGGGGGTGGGCGCAGTTGTAAATGGTCAGTGTTGGTGAGGACCTTCTAAAGTTTGTGGCCATTAGAACCGCCATTTATTGGGTCTCCCTCTGCAGAGCCAGGGCTAGGTGCTGTGGGATTTTGATCTTTAATTAGTTAGCTAAACATGGGGCCTTGCCAAGTTTCATTCAGTAGCATTAATTCTTTCAACAAATATTTGAGGGTTTAGCATGGGCCGGAGCAGTGATTCTTCACTGAAGAGCACAGAGTTCCTATTCTCTAGCTTATATTCTACTGGATGGAGAGGAAGCAGAGAGGGAGAATAGAGAGCAGGAAAAAGGGATGGAGGAAAGAAAGAAGGAAGGACTGAAGAGAGGGAGGAAGACAGGGAGAGAGGGAGGGAGGGATAGAGGAGAAAATATCAGGTGGGAAGAGCTTTGCAGAAGAACAGAAGAGTGTATGTTATTGCTGCTTTAGAACTGTAGACAAGGGCAGGCTTTGTGGATGTTTCCCGAATAAGGTGTCAGCCATGGAAAGGCGTTCCAGGCAGAGGGACCGGCGAGGATAAGCTTCAAGGCTCAGTGTGAGGGAAGGCCCGAGGCTGATGCAGGAGAGACCAGGGCAAGACTCAGGCCCGGTGATAGCCAACAGGCAGGGCATTGAGGCCCTTCTCCCTCGGGTGAAGGCGTGGTGTTTTTAAAGAGTGAGGGGGGGTGAGCTGACAGAACCTTCAAACAGGTCCCTCTGGCAGCTGTGGACGGAGGAGCAGGGAGCCCAGTTGACAGACAGCTGCTGAAAGCTGGGTGCTGATGCTGTGAACTTGTAGGCAGGGCCTCATGCACCCCGTTTCAGGGAAGGAACGCAGCTGAGGAACGTTTTGGGAGTGAGGTGCAGGCTGACAACCACTTCCTGCCAGAGGTACCATCCACATAGGATCCATCAGAAGACGAGGGGTGGGAAAGAGCATGGCTTTTTCTTTTTAAATTTCACAGATGTTTTTATTGATTGTATAGAGGAGAGGAGAAGGATAGAGAGATAGAAGCATCAATGAGAGGGAAACATCGATCAGCTGTCTCCCGCACATCCCCGACCGGGGGTCAAGTCCACAACCTTGGGCAGTTTCCCTGACTGGGAATTGAACCAGGGACCTCTTGGCTCATGGGTCCATGCTCTACCGCTGAGCCACACCGGCTAGGCAAGAGCATGGCTTTTGACAATCAGTTTGTTCAATCTGTAAAATGGGGTTCATAATGCCTAATCTGCAGAACTGTGGTAAGGATCAGCAAAATATACAAGCTCTTAGCCTGGTGCCCAGCGATGAGCATTTTCTATCCAGGCAAATCTGTCATTCACTCATATCAGCAACCAAATATCCCTGGCCATATTCCAGGGATGTGGAAAGGTAAAATGCTACTTTTTTTTTTTGTTCTCAAGACATGACAAAACCCCTCTTGTGTTTGAATTGATGTATATGGAGCTATTCCAGTTGCTGGAATTATTTATTTGTTTGTTTATTTATTTATAACATTAATTAATTCATTGATTGGTTGAATTTTTATTTTTGCTGCTCTTCAGTTTCCACATCGCAGATCCTGTTTGTCTTTGGCTTCCCGCGTCTGCACAACTTTTAATATCTATATTCCCTCAAGTTGCGCTCCAGAAACGTAAAAGCAGTGTATGAGAATGTCCTAGTCCCGTTTTAAAAATTGAAATATAATGGATATCGCATAAAATCGACCCGTTTCAAGCATACATTCCGGTGGTTTTCAGGACATTCACGGAGTTGTGCAACCATCACCACTATTTAATTTCGAACCTTTCATCGCCCCGGAAAGAAAACCTGTGCCCCTTAGCAGTCGCTCCCCAGTTCTGCCTCCAGCCCCGGCAACCACTAACCCGCTTTCTGTCTCTACGGGTTTGCCTGTTCTGGGGAGTTCATATAAATGAAATCATACAAGACGTGGCCTTCTGTGCCTGACTTCTTTCACTGAGCATCGTGTTTCCAAGACTCATCCATGTTACAGTCCTATTTCTGAGCTATATCTTTATTTATGTTTCTCAAAACAGGATTATTTTTTTATAGTGGTTAGAATCACTAAGACATTCTACCGATACGTTTTATTTTATCACGTGACAGAATAGCTGTTTAATGAGTCCGAGTTTATTGATGTATTGTCAGTATATTCATCTGTCTTACAACTAGAATATTCTCTTCTTGGTACGACTGCCGTGTTTCCACCAACGATTTCATCTGCTCCCTAGTTTCGTTCTCCTTTGTTCTCCGCTCATTCTTGCCCTTTCCTTCTCAACAGTCTTAGGCAGGACTGACACACGACAGCCATGGACGAAACCCGGCCGACCACCTATTCTTGTAACTGAGGTTTGATTGGCACATGGCCATGCCCATTATTTCCATATTGCCTGTGGCCATTGCCATGCTATAATAGCAATGCTAAGTTATTGCAAGAGAGAACGTGTGTCTCACAAAACCCAAAATATGGACTGGCTTGCCTTTATAGCCAAAGCTTGTTGACCCCGCTGTAACGACTGACTGAGGACAGGACCTGTAGCAGAATGATTTGTGACTCGTGGTGACCTCTTTGGACTGGGGCAACTCACCGACAGAATCATGAAGGTGATAAAAGCATTTGCTGAAATAACTGTCTTCCTCTACACGGGAAGGTTCAAAACTCTTTCAATGAAAAAAGATGTTAGAATATTTCTCAATATTTCAAGACAGAAAGAATGTTGTTGAGCATAACTGTTACCTTGAGGATTATAGATGTCACATTTTGGTCACACACACTCATATGTACCACCCAGTGGCATGTGCATGTGGATCAAACTTGACAGCAGGTGAATTGTATTTCCTGGTGTATAAGACGACCTTTTAACCCAGGAAAATCTTCTCAAAAGTCGGGGGTCGTCTTATATGCCGGGTGTCATCTTATAGGGCGAGTATATCCCAAACTCTCTATTTTAACTGGAAAAGTTGGGGGTCGTCTTATATGCCCAGTTGTCTTATACACCGGAAAATACGGTACTTAAACCTCCCTGAACTCGGGAAATGCAGATTCCCTAGGAGCTCTAGCTGGAGGCTGCCACGATCACACCACTTGGGCTCCCACCATGATCAAAACGCGCATGTCTGGATTCTTGTAGTAAAGCCCAGGCCATTGTCCTGTCATTGCTCCTTTGCCTGTTTATCTGGCTGAGACTGCCCCACAGCACTATTGGACTTGGATATTGCTTCCTTCCTCTCCTCCCTGAACTTGAGGAACAATAAAGAATTCACAGTCATATTAGCCCTTGTGTTTGCTGAACAAAACGGAAACATTCTCTTTTTTGTTCGTTTCCAATGCCTCTGGTGTAAATATGCTTCCGTTATAAATATTGCCCTGTTGAGAGCAATCTCTTTCTCGACCCCCTTGGGCCCCAGTTTAAGTCTCTTCTGTGCCCCATTATCTTGAGCTTCCTGTCTTCCCCACTAGCCTATGGACCTTTGAGAAAAGAAACTGTTTCCTTCCCATGTCTCTGCTCTCCATACCTAGTGAAGAATGTGGAGCTTCAAGTGCTGAGCAAATGGCAAGTTGATACATGCATGCATGTACTTAGAGCTTCAAGCATTTTCTCTCACTATGTCATTTTGTTCATCCATAAATACATATATATATATATAATTGATTTTTTACAGAGAGGAAGGGAGGGGGATAGGAAGTTAGAAACAGCAATGAGAGGAAGACACCAAGATGGCGGCATAGATAAACACCTGAAAGTGCTGCCTCTCACAACAACTTCAAAACTACAACTAAAAGACAAAATTCACATCATCCAGAACCACAGGAAGGCTGGCTGAGTGGAAATTCTACAACTAGAAAGAAAGAGAAAAGCACACTGAGACTCAGAGGAGGTGCGGAAGTAAAAGCAGGGGTACAGAGGCACGTGCACAGAAAGGGGCTGGCACCTGAGAACGTGGCTGTCTTTTTCAAGCAGGAGGGAGAAAAAAGCTCCCGACTCCTCTGAACTCCAGTTCTGGGCGAGACTCGGGGGACCCAGACTCATATGGGGAGAAACTGTACTGTCTGGCAGTGGGCAGAACTCAAGGGTGGCTTTCTCTCACAGGTGCTTGCAACAATTACCAAGGGACACTGAGACCCAGGGACCTCTTAGAGTAGGGCTGACAGGAAGCCATTGCTGTTTGCTCCACCCTGAGACTCCGCCCCATGCAAGCTGTGAGCAGAGGCTTTTGCATATGAATGGCCTGGTCCTTTGAAATCTAAAATTACCTAGCAAACTGCAGCTGAGTCAGTGAGACCCAGACCATCCAAATGAAGGCACAAGGCCCCACAGAAGCCTGCATTGCTTCACAGCTGGGCCTCATCTGGGCACTTCCAAAACCCAAACAAAGAAGAGGAATCTGCAGATCTCTCCATAGCTCCTGCTGGGTGGCCTCAGGCAGAGGCTAAATTAGCACCTCCTTGCATATCCAAGAGCCAGTGTACCCAGGAGTCAGAGTAGGACCATCCAGATTAAAACTCCTCAGATCCATAAGGGACACACTCAGGGGGCAGACTCAGTGGTCACCAAAGCCCCACTGAAGCAAGCCTTGCCCCATAATGATGTCTCCAGCACAGAAGTTCTCCCATCATAGACACAGCTGATCCTCACAGCCAACTGGCCTGGAGGTCAATTCCGCCCAGTGATACCAACAACAATCAAGACTTAACTACAACAACACTGTGCACACAGCCCACAAAGGGGTGCAACAAGAGTGTCCACCTCAGGTAACTGGGGAGGCTGAGCCACTGGCCCATATAGGACACCTAGCACACAAAGCCACTCTATCAACTTAGGCAAGCAGCCAAAATGCGGAGACAAAGAAATAGGTCACAAATGAAAGAAATGGAGGAAAACAAATGACTGGATATAAAGTTCAAAACCACAGTTATAAGATTTCTCAAGAATTTTCTAGAAACTGCCAATAAATTTAGTGAGACCCTCAAGGATATGAAAAAGGACCAACTAGACCTTAAGCATAAACTGACTTAAATAAAGACTAATATACAAAGACCCAACAGCAGACTAGAGGATCACAAGAATCAAGTCAAAGATTTGAAATACAAAGAAGCAAAAAACAACCAACTGGAAAAGCAAAAAGAACCAAAAAATATGAAGACAGTGTAAGGATTCTCTGGGACAACTTCAAGTGTACCAACATCTGAATTACAGGGGTTTCAGAAAAAGAGAGCAAGATATTGAAAACCTATTTGAAGAAATAATAACTGAAAACTTCTCCCACCTGGTGAAAGAAATAGACATACAAGTCAGGAAGCACAGAGAACCCCCAACAAAAGGAATCCAAAGAGGACCCCACCAAGACACGTCAGAATTAAAATGCCAAGAGCAAAAGACAAAGAATATTAAAAGCAGCAAGTGAAAAATAGTTGGTTTCTTACAAAGGAGCACCCATACAATTGTCAGCTGATTTCTCAAAAGAAACTATGCAGGTCAGAAAGGAGTGGCAAGCAATATTCAAAGTGATGAACAGCAAGAATTACTCTACTCAGCAAAGCTATCATTCAGAATTGAAGGACAGATAAAGAACTTCATAGATAAGAAAAAGCTAAAGGAGTTCATCACCACCGAGCCAGTAGTATATGAAATGCTGAAAGGTACCCTTTAACAAGAGGAAGAAGAAGAAAATGTAAAGATAAAAATTTTGAACAACAAATACCTATCAACAATCTAAAAATCAAGTGAATTTAAAAAACAAGTGAATCTAAAAATCAAGTGAATGAAAAATCTGATGAACAGAATAAATTGGTGAATATAATAGAATCAGGGTCATAGAAAGGGAGTGGACTGACAATTCTCAGGGGGAAAAAGGTGTGGAAGGTGCCAGAAGAGACTGGACAAAAATCATACACTTATGGATGAGGACAATGAGAGGGGGTAAGGGCAGAAGGTGGGTGGGAACCTGGTAGAGGAGAGCTATGTGGGAAGGAAAATGGGAACAATTGTAATAATCTGAACAATAAAGATTTATTTTAAAATTTTACAAAAAGAAACATGGATGAGAGAGAAACATCGATGAGCTGCCTCCTGCACACCCCGTACAGGGGATGTTCCTGCAACCAAGGTACATGCCCTTCACTGGAATCGAACCTGGGCCCCTTCAGTCTGCAGGCCGATGAAGCTCTATTCACTGAGCCAAATTGGTTAGGGTCATAAATTCTTTATATTATTATTATTTTTATAATAATTCATTTCATTAAAATTCAGGTGTCTGCTCTTTAATCATTCCATTCAGCTGTCACTGACAAAACAGCCCTGTTCCCTGTGGAACATTATATAATTTTTCTGGGTTGAACAATAGATATTACACAAAGAATTAAAATACTAGCACACATGCACACATTTATAAAATGTGAGAAGAGCTCAGGAGAACAATGATTGAGGGCCATAGGGGAGTCTGTATGAAGAATAATAAAAAGAATCGATACTGACTTAGATTGAGGAGTGGGAATGTCAAGATGCCAAAATTCACTTTATTTAAATGAAAGAAACAACATTCACTTTATTTAAATGAAAATGTGTTAATAATAAAGGGTTGTTACTTCCAGAGGTGAGGAAGGGTTAAGGGAACTCAGGCAAGGTGCCAACTTAACCAGAAAGGAGCATTCCCTGGAGAGGCAAGGGACAAGGGCTTCCTGAATTAGAGCTGGAATCCGGGGATAGTGAGAGGAAGTCTCCCCCAGAATGGCAGCCAAATAGGAAAGGGCTTGGAATCACCCGGACGTTCATGTCTTCCAGCCTTCAGATCTCTTATGCTGTTGCCCCACGACAGAATCCAGCCAGGAGCCAGCTAGTGAGGACACGCAAGTTACACAGAAACACAGGTGTCAGGACACAGAGCAGGTTGGAAACGTGTAGAGAAGGGCTCAGGAAGTGGGGGTTGAAAGGAGATGGACGTTTTGCAGAAAACCTTTTCTAGGGCACCATGGTTAAGTCGTGGTATGAGACTTAAGGAATTAGTGGCAGGAGCAGTTTTCTGTTGAGAGGAAACAGAATGTGTGTGTCCTCTGCGTTGGGAAAAGTACTCAGGGATCACTGGCTAAAGGAGAATGAAACAAGGCGTGGCGTGAGGTAGGCACCTATAGGTGTTAAAAAAGGTTGAATGTTTGCCCCAGTGCAGTGGGGATTGGTTAAGAGGGCTGAACTGGGGACAAGCTGGCGGTGGTGTGCAACAATCTGGGGAAGGAGAGATGACAAGAGCTTGGCCAAGGATGGGAATTCATTCCCTTAAAATGGGGAATCCCCTATCCTTCTTAATTATGTATTATTAGAGGCCCGGTGCACGAAATTGATGCACGGGTAGGGTCCCTAGGACTGGCCGGCGATCGGGGCTGATCTGTGAGGTGAGCAACTGGTGACGGAGACCCCCACTTATCCCCACCTTGACTGACCTGGTGCCACTCACTTGACAACCCCACCCCCAACCTCTGTCTGCTGGTAGCTCCTGTGTTGAGTATCTGCTATCTGCTCCCTGGTGGTCAGTGCACATCATAGTGACTGGTCATTCCACCAGTCATTCTGCCATTCATTTGATTTGCATATTAGGGTTTTATATAGATAGATTAGGCCACATTCAGAAAAGTTACATTTTCTCTTAATCTCACAGAAAAATAAAAACAGGACAATAATATTTCTTTAAGAGTAGATTACTGATATTTTTGATCCATTCATTATCATGGGATTGTAAATTCCTCTGGTTTAACTGATCTAAATTTTGTCATAAAAAACTCTGGAGTGATATGCCTTAGCAAAGGAATTCTAAACCGGGACACTGTTAGCATTTGGGGTCAGCTATTTCTCTGCTGCAGAGGCTGCCCTGTGCATTACAGGATGCTTGGGAGCATCTACTCACTACATACAACATGCTATCCCCAGCCCAAGTTGAGACAACCAACATGACTCCAGATATTATTGAACACCCCAATACTCTGGTGTTGCTCTTCTTTCTTTTACATGGGGTTATTTTACACCTATTTTCCCAGAGACTTGGGGTTCCCTGAAAGTAAGGCCAATGCCTCATTCTTCTCCCTGACTCTATTTCCTTCCTATGTACAAAGTCAGCAGCATATTGGGTGATCAATATGTATAGGATGTCTCAAAATATGTATACACACTTAGGATAATTATTAATTCCAGTGGGTTAAATCTAAAAAGAAAGGAGCATCAATTGAGCTATATTTGTAGAACAAGTGAGTGAACATTGAAATGAACCTTAAATGTGGTACAACTGTGAGCATGGGATTTGGGTTCAAGGAAACTTAAGTCATTCACTCCTACTGTTCTTCTGATTAAAGAAAGGATCACTAGAAAGAGGGAGGTCGGTTATTGGAGACATCCCAGGATGCATAAAATATTTCTATTTCACACATAATCGCTTCAAATAAGTCCATTAAGCTTTACAAATTCATTAGTTGTCTAGATTGGGTTGATTAATTCCTCTGGTCAGATTCAGTTAGTAAATTTTTTCCAAGCTGCATCTCCTCTAGTTGAGGTAATGTGATGGCTGACATCTAAGCTTTGAAGTCAGAATTTGGATCAACTTCTGGCATTTAGCATGCCTTCCTTTCAGTTTCCTCACTGGTAAAAAGATGGTGATGAAATCTCTCTCACCGTTTAATTAATAAATGTGATTTTTATTACAAAAATTTAATTTGATTTTGTTTGTACTACATTTTAGGGGGGAAAGCCTCTGTCAGGAAATATATATATTTCTTCTGCTTTTGTCCAAGTAGAATGTTCTTTTATTTTTTTATATATTTTATTGATTTTTTACAAAGAGGAAGGGAGAGAGATAGTCAGAAACATGTGTAATTACTGAGTAATATGGTAGTTCTATTTTTAATTTTTTGAGAACCCAAAGAGTTAGATTCACCCAGTGGGGTCTGGTGTCTTCTGAAACCTTCCCTAGAGTCTGCCCTTTGTGGAACTAACCAGGTGGTGACCTATTGCAGGCTGAAGCCAGCCACTGGGTGCAGTGTTTCTGGTCCCTAAGGAGGGCCATCAGTGCAGGTCAATGTCAGTGCTGCCTGTGACGGGCCTGGGGCTTCCTGTCAGAAGCTACCAAGTGATCCATGGTTGGTGGCTGCCAGTGTGAGACTTGCATTCCCTGGGAGGGTCCACATTGCAAACTGAGGCTGGCTGACACCAGTACCAGGCCTGGGTCTACTCAGCAGAAGTCTTAGGGTCCACTGAGGCCAGCCCCACCCACCTGGGGCCCACAGACCTATGCGGTGAGGTCTCACAAAGTCATCAGTGGATCCAGTGGTGTTCACCAGGCTAATGCACATTCAGATTTGGTCATGTGAGGAGAGGGCTCCAGCGCAGGGACAGTGTCAGCCATCCCTCCAGCCCCCGCCCAGAGCCACACAGCTCAGTTTCTCCCTACATGTCTCCGATGCCCCCCACACAGTTGTCCCTTTGAGGGAGCCCAAAGTGAATGCCTGCAAGGGAGAGTTTGTAAGCTGGGCCTTTAAGAGGCCACCTGGGTCTCCAGTAGACTTCCTTCTCACCTGGATGGATGGACTCCTCATTGATTCTCACAGCCAGATGTTACATGGGCTCTTCTTCCCAGGCCAGCGAGCCCAGCACAGGGCTGAGATCCCTCACTTCTCAGGAGGGACATCTGCAGCTGAGCTATCCCTCCATATTCTCAAGCACCACATGTCAGTGTGGGGCCAACCCATATTGCGTCTCTGCCACTCCTGCCAGTCTCGATGTGGGTTCTTCTTTATACCCTTACTAGAGGCCTGGTGCACAAAATTTGTGCACGGTGGGAGGGGAGGGGAGTCCCCTCAGCCTGACCTGCACCCTGTCCAATCCAGGAGCCCTCAGGGGATGTCCCACTGACAGCTTAGGCCCGCTCCCTGTGGTTCTCTGCTCTCTGCGGAGCCTGCCTGCTCCACACCATGGCAGCGGGCAAGCAGGCCCTGCTGGCTGCTGCCTGTAGGCCTCACTTGCCTGCTCATGGGTCACCGCAGCTGCTGCCAAGCAGGCCCTGCTGTCTGCTGCCCAGCTGCACCACCCACCCTGCAGTCAGCAGTCCGGCCTTGCCTGGCTCCATGGGCCCCGCGGAAGTTGCGGCCACTGCTGGTCTGGCCCTGCCTTCCTCTCCGGCCCTTGAAGCAGCCTCAGTGGCTGCTGACCGGGCCCTCCCCCAGCGCAGGCACGCATGGGCCTCTGCCATCTGCCCTGCCACGGCATGCACCACCTCCTCCTGCCCAGCTGACCCGTTATGCCGTCCTGGTTAATTAGCATATTTCTCCATTTTTTAGATAGATAGATAGACAGATAGATAGACAGACAGATAGATAGATAGACAGACAGACAGATAGATAGATAGATTGATTATAGGACTTCTGTTCAACTAGTCTTCCGATGGCTCTCCCGATGGATTGTTCAATAATTTAGGTGTAATTTTCATGTGGTGATAGGAAGAGCCGAGTACAGTGTCTACCTACTCCAACATCTTGATTGGAACTCCTGGAAACGTTCTTGTTATAAAGGATTCAAACTTGCAAAAATAAATAGAACAGACCCATGGAAAAATACATTTCTCATTATCCCCACCGCCGTTACTTACTCACTCAAAGGAAACCAGTCTTAACAGTTGGGTGTTCACATTTTTTATGTTTTCACATATATTTACTTTGTCTGTTACATGACCAAGATTATGTCATTTGTCCCGTGGCATCTTTTTTTTTTTTTTTGCAATTATCTATATGTCTTAAAAATATTTTTTGCCATTATGTTCTAAGAAATGATGGAGTCTTGAGATAAACATATTGTCTTCTCTGGGACTTGCAGTCTATTCTTCATCTAAATTAAGTACACATAATAAATTAGAAAAAAATTACCTAGAAACTTGCACCTTCCCAAGCTTCCCAGAACAGAGTGAGAAGAATGTCAGATGTATCATGTGTGATCTTGTTGAATCCTGTGCTTTCCCACCATGACATAATCAGACAACCTGAAATTTTTGAAAACACAACTTGTAAGGGGAGTTGGCATTGATGTCAGTCGGTGAGCTTCCATCATGAAAGGTACATAGAAAACTGTCGATTGTATTTGACATTCAGGTTTTCAAATCTAATATGAAGGCTGCCGTTGCCCATTGTTGGAAAGTAACATACGTTTCCCATTCGCCTTTGTGGGAAGGCGCTGTGAAGTGTAAGTTCTACGGAGGGCTGTATTTGTGAGTCAATGTGGGTATGTAATCCTTATAAAAATCTAATGAGGTTTATTGCATTGATGGCAGAATGTGCTTAATTATTAACCACCTTAATGTTTGCTTTGGTGTGGTTAATTTCATGTATTTGAATTTTATAGCTTTGTGAAAATAGGATCAAGTATAGAACTCTGAAATGAAGCAGAATAAATTCTTTTCTTCTCACCTTTTCTGTAAAGATAATCACTATTTTTTTTCTATCATATAACAAAATATTGATTCGTCTAGAAGTCTAATACCTTTCTTGAACTTGATAGGAGAACTGCTTTTATGGCACCAAGAATACATTTCTACAATAGGAGTGCCATTTTTTTAAAAAGCTACCAATCTGTTTCCAATCTCAAACTTAGTGAAGGAACACTTCTGCTGGAGGTAGAGCATTGCCAGAGGAAAATGCTTTCCTGCTGTTAAGAAAGGATGAGGCAGGCACTCTGTTTATTTTTATAACAATGTATTTTGATCCTGTGACAAATGTTTCACCGTGGCTTTAACATTTTCCCTATTCTAAACTAAACTGTATACGTTAACATTTTGATCTGTCTTGACTTCTAAGAACACGAGGATGCATTGTTGGTGTTGAAGACTTTTCGTTCTGGTTTCATGTGGATTTAATTTAATTACATGGTTGATGAATGTGTCCCATTTGCAAAGTATCAGGTAGGCGCTGCCATACAATAAAAGATGATTAAACCAACAATTCTCCATCTGACGGAGGGCAAACCCATTTGCTTTGGGCACAAAGCAGACAGTATTAAGTACTATTAAGAGGGTTAGGAAAAACAAAAGCACTGTAAAAGGAAAACAAGGAAGGAAGTTAATTTAAGGAAAGAAAATCCTGGAGGTCTTCTTGGAACAGGTGAAAATATTGAAAGATGGGTGACATTTACTAGATTACCAGGAGAATGCTTGGGTTGGAAAACAAATATTCCTATGCGGACTGAAAAGCTTCAAATACAGCTCAGAGAGAGCACCAGGGCTGTGTAGTTAAGGATACAGGGTAGGGAACAGACCAGTGCTGCCCAAGATGGCAGCCACCAGCCACCTGTAGCTATTTAGATTTGAATTACATGAAGTTAAAAATTCGCCATCATAGTAGCCACATTTCAAGCGCTTAACAGCCACCAGGGGCTGCAGGGGTTTGAAGGAGCGTTGGAAAGATTGTTAGCCAGTGTACCATCTTTTCTGGCATATAAGATGACTTTTTAACCCAGGAAAATCTTCTCAAAAGTCAGGGGTCGTCTTATACGCCCGATGTCATCTTATAGGGTGGGTATATCCTAAGCCCTATATTTTAACTGGAAAAGTTGGGGGTCGTCTTATACGCCCATCGTCTTATATGCCAGAAAATACGGTATCTCTAATGTTAGCCAGCACCCATAGGGCTTGTTAAACCATGGAGTGTTGGGACCCACCCCCCCTGGAAGATTCTGAATCAAGAAGTCTGGGAGGGACTTGAAATTCCTCCTTTCTAGCGAGGTCCCGAGTGATGAGGAGCCTGCCAGCCAGGGGACTACACTTGGTGTAGCGCTGTTCAGCGCTTCTCAGATGATCACTGTTCTGAATTTCTGATGTTTTCACCAGTGAAAAATGAATGACTGTATTTTCCAGCATATAAGATGACTTTTTAACCCAGGAAAATCTCAAAAGTCGGGGGTCGTCTTATACGCCAGGTGTCATCTTATAGGGCGAGTAGATCCCAAAGTCATCTGTAGGGTGAGTAGATCCCAAACTCTGTATTTTAACTGGAAAAGTTGGGGTCGTCTTATACACCAGAAAATGCGGCACTAGAAAAGGGTTTTAACAATCGTTTCACTTACCAAATTGAAAACTCTATTAGTAGATTCGACAGACGTATAATAACATTTTAATGAATATCATGAAAACCAATGTAGGAAAGAATGTGTAGAGAGGTTTCTAAATGATGACTCCCATCTCTCTGTATCTCCATGGTGAAGCACACGAGGGGTTCCTGGACCAAGCTGAGCCATGTACCATGCTGTTGTCGTTTGAATTCTGGCTTGAGGATGTTCGCGGCTTTTGAGGAAGGAAATGATATAATCCAAGTCACAGAAAGAGAAAAGTGATGGCAGTGGAGAGGAGTATGGAGAAGGGACACTGCCCAAAATGGAAAGGCAATTTCAAGGCCGTGACAAAGGCCAGGTGAAATTGACGGGAGGGGTTAGATGCCAAACACACTGAGGTCATGGAATCAACAGGATTGGTCAGCCATGGTGTGTGGGGCGTGAGGAAGAGGAGAGATGCAATGATGACTTTGAGGTTTGGATCCTGAGCAACTGGAAGGGTGGCGATGGCAGTCGCCAAAACAGAAAACACGAGAGGCACCTGAGTCACTGTACACCGAGGAGCAGATCCAGACCTTTGTGCTATCCCTAAGGTCAGGTTTAAGCTTCTTCCTTCCATGTGGCTTCTCTTGAGGGTATTAGGAGACTATTGTTTCCGCGGGGTGCTTTACAAGGCATTGTTACAGGCACCGGAAAAGCATCCTGCTGGGCGAGCGCCTCATTCTCAGATGGTTTGCGTGTGAGATGGACATTTGAATAACGCAGATAAATAATATCCCAGCGATCCAAAGGACGATACAGCTTGCGAGCTTTATACAACTTAACCTCGATATTTAGAAAAATGTGCTGGCAATTTGTTTTTTTCTAGAAAGGAGTTTTTCTTAATGTTTATTTTAAATTTATTTTAGGGAGAGAAATAGAGAGGGGGGGAGAGAGAGAGAGAGAAGAGAGAAGAGAGAAACGAAACATCGATCTGTTGCTTGCCTCCTATACAAACCCTGACCTGGGATCAAACCCACAACTTGAGTATGTGCCCACCAGGAATGAAAGCCACCACCTTTTGGGGTACAGGATGATGCTCCAACCTACTGAGCTACACTGGCCAGGGCTGTGTTGTCATTTTATATATAAAAACCACTTCTCTGAGAAGAATGGATTACACTGGCCGAACTAATTATCAAAAAGATCCTTCTAAATATCATTTATTTACATACGGTGGTCTGGTGATGGAAGACATTAGATAGGTACTACGTATTTTAAACCCACAAAGGCAAATGAGAAAGTTGCTTTTGAATTTGACAAGAGTAATGGAATCTTTGGAGACTTCAGAGCAACAAATCGATGTCATAATGCACTAGAGAGGTTCTGGGAAATCTCCTGGGGTTCCTGAAAGCAGATGGTTTTCTTTTTTCTTTTTTTAATATATTTTATTGATTTTCTACAGAGAGGAAGGGAGAGGGAGAGAGAGTTAGAAACATCGATGAGAGAGAGACATCGATCAGCCGCCTCCTGCACACCCCCTACTGGGGATATGCCCAAAACCAGGATACATGCCCCTGACCGGAATCGAACCTGGGACCTTTCAGTCCACAGGCTGACGCTCTATCCACTGAGCCAAACCGGTTTCAGCGAGATGGTTTTCTTTCTTGTTCAAGATCCATAACATGTCTATCAGATCGAAACCTGCAAACAGCAGTGCAACCATCTTGAGAATAGTCTCTTCCAGGGCCCTGCACTATCCTAGGTGTTTGGGGCAAATTCCCATGATGTCAAGCGAGTATATTTTATTTTCAAATATAAGTCTTACTCCTTACACTTTTCAAAAAATGGAGAATGCGTTATTTTCGATATCACCAAATGCTCTGAAGTTCACAAACTAAAAGAGATTTTGTTTGTAAAACGTTGTTTTGATTACCTCAAGCAAAAAGATGTTTTTCTCCTTCTTTCTTCTGACCTAGCTAGGTCATTTCAATATTCTCTCCTCACCTTAAACTATCAACACTCAACCCGTGTAAAGGAATATTCCAGAATTCACTGTCACTTTCTTCACCATGTTTCCTTGAGTCTGGTTGGATTCACTGCTTCTCTCTCCCCAACCTGCATTTAAATATATGTACCTGGCTGAAATTAATGTTTCCACAATTAATTTACTTTAACTCCCCAAGCAAATTAAAAGATTTATCTCTCTATTTAGGACCAAATGCCTGGATTAAGTTGTTGTTTTTTTTGTTACCTCTTTCTGATGTTCCCTGCAATTTATACAAGTACAATCCCTACTTTCAACTCTCCATCCCTCCACACTAATGACATAAATGTTGAAAGCCACTAAATTGAGAAGACATCTAATTTTCTCAGCTAATGGACACTTGAAAGGCTACTGGGAGTTAGGCCATGTTGTGTGTATATGCTAAACACATGAAGGAAGGTGAGCTCTCTCAAAATTGTTACTCTTCAAATTGAGCCTTCCAGACAATCCAGCCTTTACCATCCCCTCTCTTTCTTACACTTTAATACCTTTACCCCTCAGCCCATGGCATGCTCAGTTAACCCCCAACTTCAAACTTCAGTCTGAAAACAAGTATTCAAATACTTCTCCATCAACCCACCCAGTTCTTACCCTATTGCTCGCCCAACTTTCAAGAGAAGCTTCTAGAAATCATAGACTGTTGTTGTCTCTACTTCCCCGCGCCCCCCCCCCATTCATTCTTCTGCCCAATCTAGCTTCCATCCCACAGCTGAACCAGAGCTACTTTTGCCAGCAGCACAAAAGACCTGTCATATGGTCAAGTCCAATGCCCTCTTCTCTGAGATCTTCCCACTTGGCCTCAAAACACCCGTATTTTCCAGCATATAAGATGACCCCCAACTTTTCCAGTTAAAATATAGAGTTTGGGATATACTTGCCCTATAAGATGACACCCGGCGTATAAGACGACCCTTGACTTTTGAGAAGATTTCCCTGGGTTAAAAAGTCGTCTTATACGCCGGAAAATACGGTAGACTTTAAGCTGACAATCCCCGTTCTAGCTGTCTCAGCTGGGCTTTTGATGACACAGCTCTCTCCAAGCTTCCCTCCCACCTCCTCCTCCTCTTTTCTTTCGCTGATTCCTTTTCCCTCGTGAAATCCTGCAAGGCTGTTGTTTTCCAGTTGTGACTCCAGCCCCTCTCTGGTTCTTGCTCCTAGTGACAACCCCTTCCACCCCTTGGCGTCACCGTGACCTGTACACCGCAGACTCCCAATTCAATATGTCTTACCCCAATTTTTATCTGAATTCCAAGTGGTGAACCATGCGCACTCAGAATCATCACACTCGAAATTGAATTCCTCTCCCTGTGTGTCCGTGTGTAAGTTTCCTATTGATGCTGTAACAGGTTACCACAGTTTTAGTGGCTTAAACCAGTGTAAAAAGTCAGAAATTGTTAGGCATTAGTGCCTTTCTTCTGGAGGCTCCAGGGGAGAATCTGTTTCCTTACATTTTCCAGCGTCTACTGGTCCTCTCTCATAGAAGACCTTTGCTATACACTAGTCCACCTGAATAATCCCTAGAGTTCAGAATAAACTACTTCAAGATCCTTAACATAATCACATCTGCAAAAATCCTTTTGCCATGTCAGGTAACATAATTTCTCGAACATAGCCATTATTCTGTTTCCCACACCCCAAAACCTTCCCCTCCATGTCTTTTATCAGTGAGCGCTTCTCTGGCCACTCAGCCAGTGAAGGTGGAAACTTCTGAGTCATCTTCTACGCCTCTCTCTCTCTCTCTCTCTCTCTCTCTCTCTCTCTCTCTCTCTCTCACCCCTTACATTGAAAATTTCCCAGGCTCTGTGCGCTGCATCTGAATGTCCTCGTAAATACCCCATCTCTCATCTTAATCATCACTACCCGAGACTCATAAAATGCCATCTACACTTTCTTTCCTGCTTCCTGTCCTGTTCTTCAACTCCATCAACTCTCAGACCCTGCTTCCAAGTCCCAGGTCTCACTCTCCCCAATCCCATTGCCATGCACGTCCATGCTTTTGTGACTTTGTTTAGATGTTCCTGTCCGCCAGGAATGGCTTGCTCCCTTCTCTACCTGACACTCCTGTTCCTGCGCCCAGGCCAGCTCAGTCATCAGCCCTGTGACGCTGCCCCACACGCTCATGCAGATGGAGTCACTAGAGGATGTGCTGGCACAGCACCCGGTGTTTATAAACACAGTGGCACTTGTCACCACTGCTTGTAGTTCTCTGTTTCTGTGGCTATTGCTCTGGCGTGCGATAAGTTCTATAAGGCAAGGCAAGGAATCGTGTAAATTCTCACACTCGATTTCTCCTCGTGGGAACCTTCTCTTACTCCCCAGGTAGACTATCTGTGATCCCAGCTCCTTTGTCAGGGATCCCAGTGCTGCTTGGGTGTACACCTCTTTACCCTAGAAATAACCTATTGTGTGGCATTGGGCTATTACTTTTGTATTGACTAGAGGCCCGGTGCATGAAATTCATGCAGGGGAAGAGGGTATCCCTCAGCCCAACCTGCATCCTCTCTAATATGGGACCCTTTGGGGGATGTCTGACTGCTGGTTTAGGCCCCATTGGATCAGGCCTAAACTGACAGTCACACATCCCTCTCGTAATCCAGGATGACTGGCTCCTAACTGCTCGCCTGCCTGCCTAATTGCCCCTAAATTCCCTCTCCTGCTGGCCTGATGATCACCCCTAAGTGCTTCTGCCTCAGCCCCTGTCACCATGTCTTTGTCCAGAAGGACGTCAAGGAGATGTCTGGTCTAATTAGCATATTACCCTTTTATTAGTATAGGTTCCCTAGAGATTCTTGAAAAAAAGACTCATGTACCTTTCCACCTATATGTCCCCTGAACGTGGCAGTACAGGGAATGGCACACAGTAGTTGCCTAATACATATTTATTTAACAAGTAATTAAAAATATGTGAATAAACTAGTATGCCTGTTGCCACCTTCCCCACCTGTTAAAACCTGACTCATTTAGCTGTTTGTTTCCCTGTTTTCTTATCTCCTGGGCTGGGTAATGTGCCAAAGGGTAGGGGCCGTGACTAGTTTATTGTAACCTAATCACAAAATAGTATCTAGAACATTCTAGGCACTCAATAATTGCCAGAGACTGAATTGAATGCTATTTTTTCATCATGCTGCAAGAACTTAATTCAAAAGCAGTTAAATAAAAGTTGAATTCAGGCAAGAAGCCTGAATTGGCTATTCTGGCTGTCATGAGTGCTGGAGTAGACATCAAGCCTTCTGAGCTCCGTTTGGAATCTGAACCTAACTACAGTGGTACCTCGAGATACGAGTGCCCTAACATACGAGACTTTTGAGATACGAGCTGTCGAGCGAGCGATTTTTGCTTTGAAATACGAGCAACATTTGAGATAGGAGTCATCGCTCGGATCGGCCGGCTGCACACGACCCACCAGTTTACCTCGACTCGAGCGTCTCATAGTTTCCCACGCCTCAAGGTGACGGAACGAATTAAACTCGTATCTCGAGGTACCACTGTACTTGTTTGGGGTGGCCTGAAGTTAATCACTGCACTTTTTTGAATTTTTGTGTCCTCATTTTGAAAACTTGCCTGCCCCTACCTCAGAATTATCGAGATCAAACAGGATTCTAGGAAGGCATCATGAAAAGAGACACAGACTGCTGTAGGAGTGTACTTTATTGCTATGGTTCAACTTTGAGAAAAATGGTGTTTTGCTTTGTCTGGTGGATTAAGGCTCCTAGAAATTCTTCCTCCGGCTGAGGGAAGACTATAGAGAAAGCCTTCTTTTTTTTTATTGTGTTATATGTATACATATCTCCCCATTGCGCCCCCAGGCATACTCCAGCCCCCCAGTGTCTGTGTTCATTGGTTATGCTTATATGCATGCATACACGTCCTTGGGTTGATCTCTTATCTACCCCACCTCTCCCTAACCTTCCTGCTGTAGTTTGACAGTATCTGGACAGTTACTGGAGAAATTCAGTCTCTTCTCTCCATCCGGCCCTCCTCAGTCATGACTAAGCATGCAAGAGGAGAGGCTTCTTCCATGATCTGCTCAGCAGAGCTGTTTGTGGAGGAACCTGAGGCTAAGCATCTCGGAAGCTATCGCTAATTATATTGGCAGAAAAACACTTGACTCCTGGGGGATTGCCTGGCTTTGAGTCAACATGAATATCCAGGCTGGCATTCTTGGGTCCCTTTACCCACAGCAGGGAATCCTGGGTATTTCAGAGGCAAGATCCCACGTGACACAATTCTTTGAAAGGTAGAAAGAAATGTACTGTCTCTGTCTGATGCAGGGACTTCATCGATGCCCTCATTATTCTAATTTGTAACACTTAATGCTGTGCTTCTCTCATGAAGCTGCGTTATATAATCATCAAATAATTCATTCAGGTCTGCATTAATGGACGTTGGACTTGACCGGTATATAAAAATGCACGGATAGTCCCTGCCTGCTTGCTGCCCTTCCCCTGCCTTCTCCCATGTCAGGAAGCCACGAAAGCACATCTGAGCTGTGTGGTCTTTGGTGTCCAGTGTGGAGACATGTCTTGCCACCCAACTAGCCCTTCTTACAACTCAGTTAATGATAGGTAATCTCTTCTCATACACACGCTCTCTAATCCCCATTCTCCATCCTCCCTCACCCCAACTCCTGCCTGGTAAAACCTCGGTGTCTCTCTCTCTGCCTCTCCCTCTGCCTCTTCCTCTCCCTCTGCCTCTGCCTCTGCCTCTCCCTCTCTCTCTCCTTCTCCCTCTCTTCTCTCTCATTCTCCTCATTCTCATCTCCTGCCTCACCGTCCAATGCTATTTAGAGCCTCCAAAAACCCACTGCAATTTGCTTCCTGCTAAAAATCAAAGCATTCTAGATCACCATGCCAAACAGAAGAGGAGCTGTAATTATACCACTTTAGCAAAGAAAATACATTTCATTGAGGTTGGAGTAGACTTGGATATAATAAAGAGCCAAAGATGCCAATCTCTGAAATACTTGGAAGTGCTTAGAATCCCCCTTCAGAATTTGATGAAAGCCTTTGACCACCTCCATATTCCCCTCTTCTCCTCTTCCTCCTCCTCCTCCTCCTTTCTCTTCTTCTTCTTCCTCCTCTTCTCCCCCTCCTCCTCCTCCTTCTCCTCCTCCTCCTTCTTCTTCTCCTTCTTCTCCTCCACTTCCTCCTCCTCCTCCTTTCTCTTCTTCCTCCTCCTCCTTTCTCTTCTTCCTCCTCCTCCTTTCTCTTCTTCTTCCTCCTCTTCTCCCCCTCCTCCTCCTCCTTCTTCTCCTTCTTCTCCTTCCCCTCCTCCTCCTCTTCCTCCTCCTTCTCCTTCTTCTCCTTCAAAAAAGTGTGTGTGTGTGTGTGTGTGTGTGTGTGTGTGTGTGTGTGTATTCCCATTCATTTCCGAGAGGAAGGGAGAGAGAAAGAGATAGAAACATCAGTGATGAGAAATAATCATTGATCAGCTTCCTCCTGCATGCCCCCTACTGGGGATTAAGCCTGCAACCTGTTCACACATCCGGACCAGAAATCCAACCATCACCTCCTAGTTCATAGGCCGACACTCAACCACTGAACCACACTGGCCAGGCTCCATATTCTCTTCTAATCAAAGCGACCTTTCCTGGAGTGTCAAAATTCAACTGAAATGAATTTATACAATATTCCTAGTAAATTTTATTTTTTGTTTTTCAGAATATTGTGTTTTGGTTATTTTATCGCAGACACTCTAAAGGCTCATTTTACTGTTATATGTAAATTGACTCTGGAGAAACTTTTAAAGCAGTGACGTTGAAGTTTCCGACCAAGTTTAGCTTAATTAGAATTTACATTTAAGCTTCCAAGATGGTTCTTCCCAAGGGTCAATGCTCATTTACATGTGCGGTTCCAACACGTATGTTAACAATCATTCTGAGTTCTGTGTCTTCATTATTATTTGTGTTTCATGGCACATGTGCTCCCTGCTCCAAACTCTTGAACACCAACTATTGGCCGGTGTGTGAGATGGGTCTGCTTTCTATCCTCCCTCGACTCTAAGCTCTTCAACTAATTTCAGCAACAGTGATCAGGAGTTTCTTATAATTTTATGCCTTCAGGGCCTCTGTGATCTCAAAGGGGGCATCTTTAAATCAGGTGTGCAGACACCTGAAATATCTAGGACAGATGTGAAAAAGAAGGATGAAAAAAGGAATACACCGAGACAGATGTCTCCTTTTTTATTTGATTCTTTATTGGAATCTTGTTTTGAGTTATGGGGAGTTCTCAGAATGCTGGGTATATACATTGAAATACATCCAAATCCCCAATACAATATAAGTAACTTTAACTGTCTTTCTGTTAATTTACTAGTATGTAACTGCCTAAAACTTAGAGTTCATTTTGTAGACAGCACTGTAACTAAGATATGACATTCATGTTAATGAAGATATCCTTTATGGTTTAATTAAACACTTTCAAGAAGATTAATGATTTTATCAGATTGTTTTCATCTCAATTTTTTAATTAACTTGACATGATTTGTTGATTAATTTTTACTTAAATGCCATTTGTGAGTATTTTTTTCTTGCATTTCCTTAATGGGCCTTCAAATTACTGAGGGGAGGAAAGATGGAAATATTAATTTTTAAAATTGGGTAAATCGAATCTTAGGGGTGTGCCCCTCTGGGACAGGATAACCATGTTAGTAAGCATGTATCATTCCTCAGACAGGGATTTGTTACATAGCCTACCTTGTGCCAAAATGGAGCAAAGGACTGTGCGGGTCATAGAAGCCACAGTCTTGATTTGTCAAGAGGTTTCCAATAAAGCTGAGCTAACAGCTACAAATAAAGCAGCATAAACATAGTGTATGAATAAGGTAAAATGTAACCAGGAAAAAAACATAGTATTTTTTAAGTTCAAAAAAGATCCACTGCAGAACAGCAGAATCGGGGAGACTTAGATTAATATCCCTTCTGGTGAAAAACACTTGGCAGTATCAATTGACGAGGACCTGTGATGTGAGAGCGTATGATGTGGGCACCAACCAATGTACTCTGAGGCTGTGTTAACGGAATCATCGTGTCTAAATGGAAAAATCATTGCTGTTCTCTGCACTGCTCCGAACACAGCAAGGAAAGGCAGAAAGTAGCCAGACTTAAAACACACACACACACACACACACACACACACACACACACACACACACACACTGGCTCTCAGGCAGTTCATCAAAAGCTAATATGTACATTTCCTGATTTATCGAAAAATGGCGTTCAAACATTCCAAAGAGTATCTAAACAGCTTCAGTAGATCTATTCCAACCTTAGTAACTAAGGACGGGCTCCATGTGCATTTTCTATATAATCAAGTTAATCATTAATAAAGCACTTTGAATGCATCCAGAAATACATTACTTCATTAGCAATAATCAAAATCTTAGAACTGACTTTTTCAACTTAAAAACCTGTTAATGTACTTTGGCTTTGCAGTCATCTTCCAGCATGTTTAAGCGTTTTAACCAATATATTTTTATGATCCCTTATGTCCAATTACACATTTATAATCATGTCGTTTAAAACCGAGCTACCATTCACTCAGCCTTTTATATATGTCCCATACTCCCTTTCACTCCTTTATGTGATTTTATCTTTCGCAGCAAATCTTTCAATAAATCCCAACTATTTAAAAAATTGGTTTTATGATGATATATATGATCAACCCATATAATGAATTATTTCAGTACTTTATGAATTTTCACATATGATTTTAAATAATTTTAAGTAAATTCTTAACTTTAGATGCTGTTTGATCTGTTTCTTTAATTTGTATTATAATTTTCACCTGCACTTATTTTAAAGTTTATTTCCCATTTAAGTTTACAAATTTGTAATTGGTATATATAATAGGGAAAGACTGATAGCCCATTAAAATGGGATGATTTGTTCAAAGTACCGTATTTTCTGGCATATAAGATGACTGGACATATAAGACGACCCCCAACTTTTTCAGTTAAAATATAGAGTTTGGGATAGACTCGCCCTATGAGACAACACCCGATGTATAAGACTACCCCCGACTTTTGAGAAGATTTTCCTGGGTTAAAAAGTCGTCATATACACCGGAAAATACAGTAAAATAAAATTAGAAAGTGTCATTTGAAAGCATCCAGGCTGAAATCAGAAGTAGCTGAAACAGTTCCATTACATATGAAGTGCCAATTTTTTAATAGAATGGCTTTCCGTGCAAGTACACATGGACTTAGTTTTGTGTGACTTTTAGCAGTTTTAGGATTCTTCTACTACCTTCAGTGTACTTAACTTTCAGAAAATATATAGCAGTCACTAACATCCAGCATTCCGCTTAAAACTATTAAAGTGATTAAACCTAAAATAGGCTAATTTGGTATATTTGGCTTCTTGGCAGATTAGCTTTTGGCTACTTGGCCTCCCTATGTGAAGCCTACGTAGAGAACCGAAGGTAAGATTATGAGGTGTAAAAAAATCTTAAGGAATATAGTGTTGAATCATTTCCTACAGTTTTAAGAATAGACAAAAATAAATGGTTAATTATGATAGAATGAGTGATTTAGACTAGCTGTGCAGAATAATGTTCTGTCATTTGGAACATGAGTATCAGCCACATAATTGATGAAAAGGATATTTATCCTGAGTTTTAAAACTAATTGGCTGTCTACAGAAACGCTGGCCTTGGAAAAATCTAAACAGAAACTCATTCAGATTTTTCAGTAAGTGATCTTTCAATGAAGAGGGCATCTTTTACATACCTCCTTAATATGTTCAACGAACCCCTTGTTACGCTAGTCTCACCTTCTGCATTCCATCACCTGAGATTTGCCCAGTTTGGTCCAAAGTGGAAATGATCACTGTCACGTCCCAGAACAAAGGACGCAAGGACACAAGATCCCTCTGAGAGCGCAGAGTGAACGAGCGAGTGAGAGGACCCATTGTGCAAAGCAGGCCCTCAGAGGCTAATTAGATTTGGAGAGAGAAAGCTAAAAATTGGCTCAAGTGCCTCATGAATGGGATCAGTCTGAAGATCGTTCCCCATTCCCCCAAAACTCATTGTTTTTAGTGTGTTTGCCACGTTAATTCATTAGCGAGGCCAGTTTGCAGCTTCCAATCTGAAGGAAGAGATGAGGGTCGACCCTGGCTGACACGTTGCCATAGTGATGACATTTGAGCTTCTTTGCGGTGGTGAATTTGATCAGTCAGTTCAGTGTTTTCCCTCATTTCCCTTCCTTACCCAGGAAAGGAAACTCTTAAAAAGATGGTCGCATGTGTATTTGTATTTGAGTGAAATATAAATGTTTGTCCTGCCAGCCCATCTTTGGAAATGGCAGAAGCCCAGCAATATCTTCTCGGTTAAGAGTTTCAACAAAACTCGGTTTGCCCTGGCGCCTTAAGGAAACGAAAAACACGAAGCCAGGGAGTAGAAGCAGACGGCATGCTTCATGCTAGAGTAGCTGCAACTCAATTACCATATTTCCCGGCGGATAAGGCGACTTTTGAACCCAGGAAAATCTTCTCCAGAGTCGGGGGTCGTCTTATACACCGGGCGTCGTCTTATAGGGCGGGTATATCCCAAACTCTAGATTTTAACTGGAAAAGTTGGGGGTCGTCTTATATGCCAGAAAATATGGCATCTTTACCCACTTCTGCCCAGGCCTCTGGAGAAGGATTCAGTCTCCATATAATTGTGTGGATTGGCTGGGGAGCTGGTAGTTCCCCTCCTTACTGAAAAGCACAGGAGTGCAAAAAGAATATGGGGGAGTTCAGCACTGACTTTGCTTAGAAATGTGTTGTTGACGACCAAGCCAAATCCAAGGGATTTTTCAGTTCTTGTGTGCTTGAGAGAGAGAGAGAGAGAGAGAGAGAGAGAGAGAGAGAGAGAGAGGCCAGTGGAAATAGGAATGCTTTTTGTTAGAAGGAAGCCTTGTCCTCTCTGTTTCAGAAGGCACATGACCTCCAGAGAAAGAGTAAAGAGGGGACATGCTTCTCTGTCTTCTCCCACCAGCTGACATCTGGTGGCCCCATTAGAAAAACCAAAAACAAACAAACCAAAAAACCTGGTAGCCGATAGCCAGCAGGTGGCACTATTTGGTTTGGTGCTACATGGGCCTCCTGATTGTGTTTTGTTTTAAAGGAAGTAGCATACGGAAGGTCTGTGTAAATTCCAGACCTGGCTGTTGTCATGTGTCGTCATAGGGCACTTGGCTACATTTTCTACATTCAGGAAAGAAAGGAAAACCAAATAATACGCCTTTCTTCATAGCCGCATGTCAGGATATTGCACAGGACGGTGGTATGATTTCCCCCTTTTTGAAAATGGTAGAAAATAGAAGAAAGAGTAGCTTCCAGCCTTCGTCTCCTGCACACACATGCGTACTTACATCCGTCACTGTCAGACAGCTCTCAGACGTGTGTTATCGCCATGTACTTAGTTTCATAGAACCTCATTGCTCATCTGCTCGCTCATTGAGGTTTGTAGCCGCTGCTCTAGATGATTCGGCAAATACTGGAGAATGAACCTCAGTGAATCAACCAACAGGGAAGAATGTATGAGCAACCCTGTTGGTAACGGCCATTTCATTCCTGGTGGTGGCGCGGGAGGGCGGGTGGAGCGAGGAGAAGAGTGGGTCCTGTGGTCTGTAAGGGGCCTTCCAGAACTGACAGCTTCTATATTCTATCTCATGAGAATGGAGCTCTCAGAGGGACCATGGTCAGCACCATTGTCTTACCTGCCAGGGCTATAACATCCTCCAGGTTTTCCTGGATGCAAAGGGGCACATAGAGTCCCCTCCAGAAATCCTGTAGCTTTGAACCTGGGAAGTGTTCCCTTTGTTCAACGGAAACATTATTTCCTGATCGCCACAAGACAAGTTCAGCTGTTATTAATGATGTTCTAAAGTCTAAGATTGGCATTTTCTTTGACTTTTGCTGTCTTCTTTTTTCCTTCCTTCCTTCCTTCTATTCCTTCCTTCCTTCCTTCCTTCCTTCTATTCCTTTCTTCTATTCCTTCCTTCCTTCCTTCTATTCCTTCCTTCCTTCCTCCCTTACCTTCCCTTTCCTTCCTCCCTCCCTTCCTTCCTTCCTTCCTTCCTTCCTTCCTCCCTCCCTTACCTTCCCTTTCCTTCCTTCCTTCCTTCCTTCCTTCCTTCCTTCCTTCCTTCCTTCCTTCCTCCCTTACCTTCCCTTTCCTTCCTCCCTTCCTCCCTCCCTTCCTCCCTCCCTTCCTCCCTTCCTTCCT
>JAAGEH010000155.1:2091489-2189970 GCA_011751065.1 Lasiurus cinereus
GGTTTTGATTAATGTTGAATCAATTTACTTTGATCAATATAAACTCAAACAATTGCTCTCATTTCTAAACTTAATTAGCTAATTTTTTATAAATTTTAATCTACATTTATAAAAATAATATATACTGTTTTCTGTTTATTCAAGTTATCTATCTACCTGGGAAAACCTGCAACTCTTACTGGCAGAATCTTTTTTAAAAACCTAAACTACTTTTATAAATCAAATACATTCATTCATTTAACAATTGTGTATATTTAAGTTTATCACCATTTTATCTTTAAGTATTTCAACTTCTTACCATTAAATTTTTATAATATTTAGATTTTTTGCCATTTAAACTTTTCAATATTTAATGTTATTGACTACTTAAAATATCCATACTTATTTAGAGAATTGAAAGTTCACTGTAAGAGTCAATATTACTCACCAAACAACAAATTCTGTTATACTCTTTAACTTACAATCACAAATCTAACCTCAATTTCACATCTAAAATGGGAATCAAAAGGCTAATACATTTCATCGATTGACAAATACTGACTAAGCAATTATGTCCATTTTCTAAAATGCCAAAAACTCTTCAATATTAAACATGTTTTCAGTCACATACCCAGCTTGGAATGCAATTACTGCATGTATTCCTAAATTTAAAACAAAAGGCCCGTATGAAATTCATGTGGTAACTCAGTTGAGTTTCCATCGTGGGTTGCCAGAGGATGCTAACGTGGTGACTGAAGGGATGCAGGGCGTGGCGGCTCCTATTAACCAAGGTGCCAGCCATGGGCCTTGAGGGACTTCCTTTATGTAGAGCCACCGTGACCACATGGGATTCTAAGTCCATTGCTTTACCCCGTTTTTAAATCTGATAGGAGTTTAAATCGCCAGCTTTATTTGTATGGTCTTTCTGGCCCGAAAATTCTTAAAATATTTAATTCAAGTACCGTATTTTCCGGCGTATAAGACGACTTTTTAACCCAGGAAAATCTTCCCAAAAGTCGGGGGTCGTCTTATAGGGCGAGTCTATCCCAAACTCTATATTTTAACTGGAAAAGTTGGGGCTCCTCTTATGCTCCTCTTATACGCCAGAAAATATAATAGTTGCTGGACTGAACTAAAACAGGGTTCGCTCACCCAGCACCCCTTTCCGCAAAGCCAATCTGCAGACACCAGGTGGCGGGGAAAGAAAGAATGCTTCATTGTAAAGCGCTAAACAGTGGGGAATGGGCAGCTTGCGCCGAACAACATGAGCTTCCATCTATGTATTGGCTTTAAAAGTGAAATTGGCCGAGACCGGTGTGGCTCAGTGGATAGAGCGTCAACTTGCGGACTGAAAGGTCCCAGGTTCGATTCCGGTTGGGGGCATGGACCTTGCTTGCGGGCACATCCCCAGTAGGGGGCGTGCAGGAGGCGGCTGATCGATGTCTCTCATCGATGTTTCTAACTTTCTATCTTTCTTCCTTCCTCTCTGTAAAAAAATCAATAAAATATATATATTTTTAAAAAGTGAAATTGAGGGTAGGGGTCTTCATATAATCAAGAGATCCTTAGGTATCTTCTGATGGGTTGGAGCCAGGGTCACAAAGAGATATTTTAGGATTTCGCATCCTCCACCGTCCGGCGCCATCTAGTCTGGGCTCGATGTGGCTGTGGTCAGGGAGAGTCAGCAGTTTTCTATCTTGCGGGGTTCTGGTTCCTGTAAAACAACTCAAGGTATATTTCAGCATGTTATCTGTGATTCCATTGGGTGGGGGCGGCTGGTGCCCCAAGACCTTGATTTATGCCTGAGAAAGTTGACTTGGGTGAATGTACGGAAAAGGGATTTGGGTCTGGTTTCTTACAAGTGAGAAAAGATGGGGGGGGGGACTTTGCCAAGAAGAGATTCTGGCTCGATTTCTTCCTTATCTGGCTCTGAAAACCATTTGCGGTCACCCCGCGGTGTCCTGAATGAGTTTCAGTCCTTTGGTTCTGTTCCTGCGTGGAATGTTCCCACATGCCCACATCAGCTGGAGCCTCTGTGCAGGCGAGTGCGCCTCCGTTTATGTAGACTCCCCGGTCCCCAAACACACCCTCCAGCTCAGACAGGGTTTCTCAGCCTCAGCACTCTTACCATGTGGGACTAGATCATTCTCTGTGGTGGGGCTGCCTGGATACTGACGATGTCTAGTGTCCTCCTGCGTATCCTCTATCCATTCAGGTACCAGTAGTAGTTCCTCTCTCCAGCTGTGCCAGCCAAAGATGTCTTTAGACGTTAGCAGATGCCCGGTGGGAAGCAAAATTACCTTCACACACACACACACACACACACTCACACACTCACACACACACACACTCACACACTCACACTCACACTCACACACACACACATACACACACTCACACACACTCACACACACACACATACACACACTCACACACACTCACACACACACTCACACTCACACACACACACACACACACACACTGAGAACTGCCAGCTGCAGCGATCAACTGCCCACTGAACATAGAGCAGAGCACACAGGACCACCCATGACATGACCGTGTGGTTCTTTCTCTTACCGTGTGCGCAGGTCCGTTCTCGGCCTGTCTTCCTCTGGGAGTGGGAATACATGCCCCCCGCGCAGGCCCAAAAGCAAGACTGCTTCTGGGGATTGAGCCCCTTTTCTGTGTTTATTGGAAATTTCTTACTGTCTCTGTCAGCCTCCGTGACAAAGATAACACGCTGGGTGGATAAAAGGTTCTGTGTCAGCTCTTAGCTCTGCGTGAACAGTTGCTACACACATTCTGCTCCTGAAAACATCCGTCGACTTTGACGTGGCATCAGGAAGCGAGCTTTAACCACTGATCTTTCCAGGCATGCTCATTGGCCGGCCCCGGAATCCAGCTTCACCAGAACTTCCCGACTCGATCTTTTCTCACCTAAACAGCGATGAACTGGGATTTTTTTTAAAAAAATCTACATTGGCAGCATTTTCGGTTATAATATTTGGAAACCCCAAATAATAAAATGTGGGCAGTAAAAGAAAATGCAAAGTGTTCAAACCTGATAGACAAGCTCGGAGATGAAAGCGAATCCTATGGCCTGATCGCACATGCTACATGCTAAGTCGCTTCTTCCGGGAGATCACAGGACCCGCGTCTTGCCTCAAAGAGGACCGTGCTGCTCAGTCCAGCCCTGTCTCCGAGCGTCACCCTTTGGGATCCAGGCCAGACTGAATTACCCAGCAGCGCGAAGGAGATGGCTGAAACCCATCCTGGTCACGGAGACATTTGAATGCTAGAAACCTGGGGAATCATCTGGAACGGGCTGGTGGAGGTCTTTGTGAACCAGGCACCACCATCTGCGTGCCAAACTCAGCTGCCCAGGAAGGCATGTCCGGGCAGCTGGCTGAGGGAGCGCTCCGTGGACCTGCAGGCCTTTCCCTAACGTGTTTCTTATGAGCGAGGCATGCTCTTGGGGTGAACCCTACTGATCACTGGGTTTGTGTGAGAGCCTGTTAACATGCGGAGGGCCAAACTCTAACGGCGTTTCCCAGAGGGTCGCCATCAAAGCACTGAGTAGCGCTGAGACCGGTGTGGCTCAGTGGATAGAGCGTCAGCCTGTGGACTGAAGGGTCCTGGGTTCGATTCCGGGTCAAGGGCATGTACCTTGGTTGTGGGTGTGTCCCCAGTGGGGGGCGTACAGGAGGTGGCTGATCGATGTCTCTCTGTCATCGATGTTTCTGGCTCTCTATTCCTCTCCCTTCCTCTCTGTAAAAAATCGATAAAATATATTTTTTAAAAAAGCATTGAGTAGCATGAAAGCAGGTGGAAATACTATTAGATTGCTGCTACATGGACCCAATATTGGCCTGTATGGAAATAATAGAGTTAATGTTCTAAGCATAATAATTAGAACTTGAATTAAATGGACCTGCCAGAAGGTTTTGTACTGAACATTTCTGCCCTGCAAATGTTAGGAAACTTCGGACCAGAAGGATAGATAAAATGAACAAAATCGAACCTTATTATTATTATCCTACTCAAAACCTAAAAAAAAAAAAAAATCCAATATTTAAAAGCAAACCCAAGAGTTATTTACATATAACATGGGACATCACAGTAAAGAGCATATTCGGACTTGAGTTAGGCTGCTTTTACATTAATAGACATGACTTTTATCTCGGGGTGCATGTTTATAGTAGCTGTCTGCCAACGATGGCCCACCTGCTTTTGTATACAACGCTTTATTAGAACACAGGCATGCCTATTTGTTTACATGTGGCCTGTGGTTACTTTTGTGTGACAATGGCAGACTCACATCGTTGCAACAGAGACCATGTGGCCTGCAAGCTGAAAATATGTGCTTTCTGGCCCCTTGCAGAAAAAATGTGCTTACTCCTGGAAAAATCATCTGGCAGTACTTCCCAGCTCTGCTTACTTCTCCAGCAAGACTGAGAGGAAGACAAGCATTTTGTTGTTATCACTGCTTTATACACAGTGGGTCATGGTTTTAATTAGAAAATGTATTGCCCATACCGGTGTGGCTCAGTGGATAGAGCATCGGCCTGCGGACTGAAAGGTCCCGGGTTCGATTCCGGTCAAGGGCATGTACCTTGGTTGCAGGCATATCTGCAATAGGGAGTGTGCAGAAGGCGGCTGATCGATGTCTCTCTCTCATCGATGTTTCTAACTCTCTATCCCTATCCCTTCCTCTCTGTAAAAAATCAATAAAATATATTTTTTTAAAAAGAAAAGAAAATGTATCACCATTATCCAGTACTTATTTAAGGGGGTTGATGAAAGACAAGGGAGAGAAAGGAACATTCACTTTTTAAGGAACACCTTTAATGATCTGTTGTGCTTGATTTTCGTTCAAAAGAATTTTATGTTTGCAAATTTCTCCATAACGTGAAACTTGTGTCCAGAGCAATATAAATAGTCAGTGGGATGGATCATTTTTTAAAAATATATTTTATTGATTTTTTACAGAGAGGAAGGGAGAGGGATAGAGAGTTAGAAACATTGATGAGAGAGAGACATCAATCAGCAGCCTCCTGCACGCCCCCACTGGGGATGTGCCCGCAACCAAGGTACATGCCCCTGACCGGAATCGAACCTGGGACCTTTCAGTCCGCAGGCCAACGCTCTATCCACTGAGCCAAACCGGTTTTGGCAGGATGGATCATTTTTGATAAACCACCCCTTTTGGGCACTGTGCAAACAGAAGGGCAGACTTTATACTGAATTTTTCAAAAGACCTGAGGTAAGGAAAAGAGAGGAGACATTTAAATGAATCTGGAAGAAAACGAGCAAAAATTAAAAGAAGAAAAAAAAATCATTGAATACAAATAATGACTCAAAGATCAATAGACTTTTTCTTGCACATTGTACTGAATAAAAACAATAGCTAACGTTTATTGTTCTACCATATGCTAGGTAAATAACATACTTTAGCCATTGATTCCTCCTCTTCAAAGCAAATATGGTAATGATTGTTTTACAATGGCACAAAAAGATGAAGAAAGATGAAGAAACGTTACCTCCGTATGAATATATAGCCATCTGACTCAAAAGCCAATGTGTTTCTTTTAGGATTCTCTTAAATTTATATCAGTAATGTTACAGCATTATTATATCAAATTGAAAAGTAGTCCCTGGCCGGGTAGCTCAGTTGGTTAGAGCATCATCCTGATACCCCAAAATTACAGGTTTGATCTCTGGTCAGGACATATATAAGAATCAACTAATGGATGCATTAATAAGTGGAACAACAAATGAATGTTTCTCTCTCTCCTCCTCCCTCTCTTCTCTCTTCTCTCTATATATAAAATCAATTTTTAAAAGTTGTCATCCTTAAAAAAGTTAAAAATAAATTAATCAAGTGAACCACTACCAATTAGTGCTGCAACCCAAATCTGTCTGGTAGTGATTTCATGATGTATCAGTTAGCTAACACTGCGTAACAAACTGCCCTGACAGGTGGTGCCTGAAAGTAATGATCATTTGTTATGACTCCTACGTTTGCTGATTAGCTGGATGGTGGCTTATGTGGTTTGGGCTTGGGAAGAGCTCTACCGCAAGTGCCTGCAGTCCTCCGCTTGGGACTAGCAGGCCAGCCCAGGTATATCATGTGCATGGCAATAGCGCCGTTTCGAGAGAACAAGTGGAAACACTTGAGGCCTCTTGAACCCTGGAATCAGGACTAGCAACCTGTCAAATCTCCTCATCCCATGGGCCAAAACCAGTCCTGTGGCCATGGCGGCAGGAGTCAGAGAAGTACACCCCGCCCCCAGTGTACTACAGCAAAGGGCTGGGACACAGGGAGGGGTGAAGGATTGGGGCCAATCTTTCACTCACATGCTAATAAAAGTCCATTATCCCAACTGTTCTAAGTTTGGATTATCTGAAAGCCAGACTCAGAATTGTGCTTATTTTTCATTGTAATTATCCTGTAACCGAAGAAGCAGCCAACTATTGTTCTCCACCAAGACCTCGTGAGAGCCACATCTGAGGTCCACATGGAGGATTCTGGACGCACCCCCTCACAGAGCGCCTTGGAGCCTTTTCAACCACCTGAGTTCTGTTTTATACTAAATTCTGCCCCCAAAGTAGCCAGCGCTTTAGAGAACAGGCATACTTCGTCTTATTGCACTTTGCTTTATTGCGCTTCACAGATGTTGCATTTTTTTACAAATTGAAGACAAGTCTCTCCAAAAAAGATTCTGACTCACTTTATTGTGGTGTTCTGGAACCAAACCTACAATATCTCCCAGGTGTGCCTGTACTTGCTTAGAGAACAAGACCTTGCTGGTACCTGATGGGGTATATCATTATTGACTAGAGGCCCAGTGCATGACATCCGTGCACTGGGGGGTGTCCCTCAGCCCCAGCCTGTGCCCTCTTGCAGCCTGGGATCCCTCGGGGATGTCTGCCTGCTGGTAGGAGCACAGTTTCAAGAGAACAAGGACCCGAGGGGTCCTTAGGGATGCTGCAGAGACAGGAGAGGCTCCGGCCAGCACCACTGTGCTCACCAGCCTTGAGCCTGGCTTCTGCTGAGTGGCACTTCTGCACTGAGAATCTGCCCCTGGTGATCAGTGTGCATCATAGTGACTGGTCCTTTCACCGTTCGGTCAATTTGCATATTAGCTTTTTATTATACAGTGGTACCTCAAGATACGAGTGCCCTAACATACAAGATTTTTGAGATACGAGCCATCGAGCGAGCAATTTTTGCTTTGAAATATGAGCAACATTTGAGATAGGAGTAATTGCGTGGATCGGCCGGCTGCACACGACCCACCAGTTTACCTCAACTTGAGCGTCTCATAGTTTCCCACGCCTCAAGGTTACGGAACGAATTAAACTCTTGTCTCGAGGTACCACTGTATAGGATAACATAAAGAAATCTGTTCCCTGTTAAAGAAAACAGCATCTCCTTCAGCTATAGGAGATTCAAAAGTGCACAGGTGTGTGTGTGTGTGTGTGTGTGTGTGTGTGTGTGTGTGTGTGTATGAGAGAGAGAGAAAGAGAGAGAGAGAGAGAGAGAGAGAGAGAGAGAGAGAGAGAATAATGAAGGGACTGAACATAGATTCTACATAATTAGACTATTGTTACAATTTACTTGGAAGTACTAGTCTATTTTGATATAAGAAATCATTTTCTTACTGTCAGTTGTTCTAAGAAATAATGGTTGATCCCAGCTGTGTGATAAGATAACTCCCTGCAGTTCTCAGGTACTTATCCAATCATTAACCGAAAATAAAGGTGATAGTGAAGCTTAGCCAATTAATTTCAAGGCAGGAGGTATTGATTGGTGTGAATATTCTATAGATTTTCTTCATGCTGGAAGAGCAGGCAAGATAACGATGGACTGTTCTCAATGACTAGTAGGAGCTTAGGGCAATGCAGATTTTTCCAGATTAGTGCACTTTTCTTTTTTGTTTTGTCTTGTTTTTTGTTTTGTCTTGTTTTGTTTTTTTGACAATACAAATACAACTTCATATTAACACCCTCCAATAATACAACCACAAAAGTACATGTAATTTATGAGATGTTTATGGGGAAAGTATGAAAGGGAAAATGTGAACTTTTTCATTTTCTTTGCTATCTGAGATATATCCAAGAAAGAAAAGTCATTTTACAGTTTTAGGAAAAAGAATGTAAGTGATATTACATTCTTCTCATACTTTTAGGGAGAGATGGATTGAACAAGCAAGGATAAGTGGGCTTGACAGTAAGCACTGTGGAAATGGTGTGCTCGTAGATCTATCTAAGATAGTAGTGCTTTTAATCCCGCTGGAACCAAAGCCTTCACCTTGACTATCATGGGCAGGCACTGAGCATTGATCTGTCAGGGGTGTGGCTGTGATGCCAAGTGTTCAACTCGGAAACCAGATTGGTTTAGAAAAGTGCTTCCCAGAATGGTAGGAGGGCTGTGCCCACAAAGGCCGGGTGTCCTTGAGGAGAGGCCTGTGTGAAGCCAGCAGAGACCTGAGGGAGCATGTTAGGAGGAGAGCAGTGTTCTTGGGTGTCACTGACAAGGCCAGCCCAGATTCCCATCGGGTCTCCTCTTGCCTAGTACATCTTAGCTTTCAGCACCATCTTTGTAAAAAGGGTTTTCCAAAATTATTCTAAGCTAAGAAGGAAGCCCTTGCCCTCCCAAAGCCAAAGCAAAGGCTTTGAAGGCAAAGACCGCAGTGTTGAAAGGCGTCCGCAGCCACAAAGAGAAGATCCGCAGGTCACCCACCTTCCGATGGCCAAAGACACTGAGGCTCCAGAGGCGACCTAAATATCCTGGAAGAGCGCACCCAGGAGGACCAAGCCTGCCCACTGTGCCATCAAGTTCCCCTGACCACCGAGTCAGCCATGAAGAAGCTAGAAGACAATAATACACTTGTGTTCATTGTGGGTGTCAAGACCAACAAGCACCAGGTCAAACAGGTTGTGAAGAAGTTCTATGACATTGATGTGACCAAGGTCAACACTCTGATCAGGCCTGATGGCAAGAAGAAACCATATGTTCGACCATGATGCTTTGGAGGTTGCCCACAAAATTGGGATCATCTAAACTGAGTCCAGCTGCCTGATCCTAACGATAAGAATTTTACACTGTAAAAATAAAAAGAATAATTTTGATATCTGTCTTTAAGTTGCACGTTACCAACCACACAGATATTTCTTGTGCCAGAGAACTGAGTGTCCTGTTGGCCCTGAAGAGTCAAATGGAAAATGGAAACTTGTTCAAATGCAATGCTTGCAGAGAGTCATGTGTCAAACGGGCAGCGGGGTGACATCAATGCCAGATGTGACAGGAAAAAACAGGAGCAGACAGAAGAGGCCGTGGAAAGCTGGGTTGAGGCATTCTGGAGAATGCTGCCAGGGGAGCAGGTAAAGCAAGGGGGCTTCCCAGGAGGGAAGAAAGGGACAAGGTTATCTTGCCAGTGGGCATGGATCACCAGAAACCTCCTTTTTCTCCCATCACCTTAGAAATCAGATCGGGTGTGTCTCTGTTTCCAACCCCTTCACACTGCAGGAGAAAGTTCTAGAAATCACTAGCGCCACTTGCCCCAGAGCGTAAAGACTCCACATGCAAATTGAACCTCCTTTGACCCCCTTCTATTATACTGTAGTGCAAAATGAAGCAACATCGCGGAGAAGGAAATGTTTCAGGCGCTCTCTATATGGGAACATCTTGTCACCTGGTAAATTACTAGAGAAATTGCTTGAGTTCAACCACCTTCATCGGGGCACAATGAGAATAATGTATACCTGTTGTCAGCGTCCCTGGAAAATGGAGTATTTTCTATCTGGGAGCTTCTCCGAAAGAAATGAGGGTTTTACAGGATAAAAGATGCGAAATGAGAAAGGTTATGTGTGGAACATCTGTAATCATTTGCCCGCCAGTGCAAAATGAATGACCTGCGTACAGATTTTAAATAGTTCACTTCATCTGCTTGGTGTGTGCATATTTGTGATTTGCAATCTTTACATTTTTTCAGCTTCTCTTAAAGCTTGAGAAACAAAATGTTAAATCATTTGAATTACATGTGGAGGACAGGGACATGGTCAAAAGCACTATTAAGGGTTGTTTTTCAAGAAACGTGGCACTGTTGGGAGACCTGGCAAAATTCTTCGTTGATGGCCTACAGATTCAGATGAGGTTTAATGAATAGAATAAATAAAGCAATTTTAGAACAGATAAGCTTTGTATCTTGTCTTGATAAATGAGTCTTTGATACAAAATATAAAGTGAATTCTGAGAGCAATCGGTATAGGTTAATATGATTTAAAACCATTACCAGGATGAATAAATAAAGTTTAGAGTTACCCTCAAATCAGTATTTCAACCATTTTTTTTCTTTCTTGTTCATATTAAGTTAGTCAAAACAGAGAACCTGCTTTATAAGGAACTACATTGTTCTGAATACCGAGCTTGAGCGGAACATTGATTTTCTCACTAGAGGCCCGGTGCATGAAACCGTGCACTCGGAAGGGGGTCCCTCAGCCCGGCCTGTGCCCTCTCACAGCTGGACATCCTTAGCGCTGCCGTGGAGGCAGAAGAGGCTGCTGCCACTGCCACTGCCACTGTGTCGCCAGCCATGACCCCAGCTTCTGGCTGAGCAGAGCTCCCCCTGTGGGAGCCGACTGACCACCGGGGAGGGAGGAGGGGGCAGCTCCTGCATCGAGTGTCTGCACCCTGGTGGTCAGTGCGCATCCTAGTGACCAGTTGTTCTGCTGTCGGGCCAAAAACCGGCTCTCAAACGTCCCCCGAGGGGTCCAGGATTGCAAGAGGTTGCAGGCCAGGCCGAAGGGCACCACTGGTGCATGACCAGGGCCAGGGAGGGGTGCGAAAGGTTGGCCAGGCGGGGAGGGACTGCGAGAGGGCTCCAAGGCATGTCAAACCCATCTCGCTCAGTCCTAATCGGCCAGACCCCAGCAGCAAGCTAACCTACACACTCAGAGAATCTGCCCCCTGGTGGTCAGTACATGTCATAGCGACTGGTCGGCTTTCTGCCCCCTGGTGGTCAGTGCACATCATAGCGAGCAGTTGGGCATTCTTTGCATATCCTTAGCATATTGTGTTTTGATTGGTTGAATGGAGGACCGGGCACTTAGCATATTAGGCTTTTATTATATGGGATATTGATAGAGTTCCATTTTCTGCTGAAAAGTAAAATCCAGGAATAAAAAATCCAGCTTAAAGGCTTGATACTTTTCTTTGAAAAGGAAGAGTTCCGATATAAAGGGTCAACCATTTAAGTTATTTTTCTGATGAGATAGCATCAGAAATACTTAGCTAAACCCCAAAACGATATAAAATTCCCTACACTTTTTGGAACTGCATGCATAAACCTCAAAAATTACAGTACAGTGTAATTATTTTTTTTTGCATTCCATCCCATTGATCTTGCATACGGAAATCATTTAAACCTTCTTTGGAAACGTTTTCTAATGGATGCTTGTCAATATTTTCCTGATGGCAATATTGGAAAGCCCAGGCTTTGCCACTGCTTTCATCTGGAGGCAGGAGACGCACACACCATATTGTATGGGGCCCAATAAAGGAGCATGATGTCCATCCATAAATTCAGTAATCCCATTTCACCCGACCCGCACGGTGCTAGCGTGGTGTACCAGATGCACATGTGCACCGGCGCGTCAGCATCACCTGGGCACTTGTTAGAAGGGCAAGTTTTCGGGCTCCACCCAGACTTACTGAGTCAGGAACTCTGGAGGGGGAACCCAGAAATCTGGCTGTGCAAGCCCTCCAGCTGTGCCGGGGCCATTAAAATGGAACACATGGGGCTGGATGCTCTGGGTAGCAGTGAGTGATTTTTCAGTCTGGGGCTTCTGGGAGGAAGACATTTTTAAACAGCTGAGCGCACCTCCAGTTTCTGAGGACAGCACAGAGGTAACCGGACAGTGCGAACTGGGGCAGGCCTCCTGGGAAGTAGCTGGTATCCTTTTCAAGCAGCGGTTCTCAACCTTCCTAATGCCGCGACCCTTTAATACAATTCCTCCCCCAACGATAAAATTATTTCCGTTGCTACTTCATCACTGTAATTTTGCTACTGTTATGAACTGTAATGTAAATATCTGATATGCAGGATGTATTTTCATTGTTACAAATGGAACATAATCAAAGCACAGTGATTAATCACAAAAACAACATGTAATTATATATTGTGAAATATTTATTTCTAATGACAAATAAATGAAATTTTGTCTTGAATCGTGGTGTAGCATGGGCAACAGTCTTCATATGACAACAGTAAACTACATGGCTACACTTTGCTACACCGAGGAGTGGTGTGTTGGTTCCTAAGACCACGGGAAATAGGTGTTTTCCAATAGTCTTAGGCGACCCCTGTGAAAGGGTCGTTCGTCCCCCAAAGGGGTCGCGACCCACAGGTTGAGAACCGCTGTTTACAAGGGAACCGGGACCCCTTTCATTGGAACTGGACCTGGAAGTCTTTACCTGCCACCCAAGCTTTCAGCCCAGAACAGAAAGGCTTGAGTTTACCCCTGATGAATTTCTCTCCCAGGCACAGTGACACAGTGAGGATGCGCGCTTTCAGGACGGCGAGCTGTGCTGTTTCTCTCTCTCTCTCTCTCTCTCTCTCTCTCTCTCTCTCTCTCTCTCTCTCTCTCTCTCTCTCTGTGTGTGTGTGTGAGTGCGTCTGCATCTCCCCCTTCCGATAGACCCAGCGTAATAGGCTGGACACACAGCCTTGACCCAAGACTGTGCGTGTGACTTCACCTGGTAGGAATGTCGGGGCTCTCAGGCTCCTCGTCTGTGAAGGGCGGGAGTTGGATCGGGGCGTCCCCAAGGCCCTGGCTCGGAGTCTGCACACCCTCGGTGTTTTCACTGGCCTCTCCTTGTTCACGACCTAATTCCCCGCTGTAATTAGGTCCGATCAGTCTTAATGCTCTGTTCCGAACATTCCTCCTGACATGTGAAGCTCCTTCCGCAATCCCTCTGCTTTGCTCCAAGCACAGTACCCTGCTTTTCCATTCCTCTGCTCGCTTGCCAATGAGGACATTACACGCCTCCTCCCACAATGCCAGACCCTTGTTTGAAAACACTTGCATAAATAAGTAAATAAGTAAATAACGTGGGGTTTTCCTTTCCTTCCAAAGGAGCTTAGTTTGGACGGACTACATAACTTTCCATGTTGTAAACAGCTGGTTGCTCTCTGCTTTTTCATTTGGCCTCCCCGGGGGACGGGGTGCATGTGTGCATACGTAGAGAGAGGAGGCGGGGTGCATGTGTGCATGCATAGAGAGAGGAGTCATCTCCTGATATCGCCTCCATTTCTTAGGGTGGCATCATGTGGCCAAGAAAATCAGTGACAGGTTTCCATCATGGCATAGAACGCTATCAATATATACCGTATTTTCCGGCGTATAAGACGACCCCCAACTTTTCCAGTTAAAAGAGAGAGTTTGGGATATACCCACCCTATAAGATGACACCCAGCGTATAAGACGACCCCCGACTTTTGAGAAGATTTTCCTGGGTTAAAAAGTCATCTTATATGCTGGAAAATATGGGAGATATATATATAGTTTTTTACAAAATACATCTTCTTTATCTGCTCCTCGCAGGTTTGAGGGATGTGAATGTGCAAGCATGGGAAATCGTTTAACAACAGAGCATAAACACAAGCCATGTGTCCTTTCTCACCAGCTGTTCCACCCCACTTTTGCGCTTGGGTTCCGTTACTTTGGTGGGCCATCTCAGCCATCCGGAAATTTCTGGAACTCCGTTTCTCTGCAAAGCAGAACAAGATGCCCTGGCAGGGCGCTCCTCGGCGTCCGCTGTGAATTGCTGACATTCTTCCCCGCTGAGCGCGGCTGGCTCGCCTCCATATTTCTTGGTTCATCTGGACTCCGCAGCTGCCACCTGAGCTTTCCTGCCGCCGATAAGGGCCGTGGCCTTGGGGGTTGGTGAGATCCTGGTTGAGCGGGGCTGTAGTCTGCCTTTTACCACATGTCTTCGGCGAGAACGAGATAAATCTGGTCTTTTTCTCCTGCTTCCCGGGGAATGACAGGTACCTCCCCTCGCTCCATGCAACACCATTTGACATTGAGTTTGTTGGTTTTGAAAATCCATCTTCCTGCTCATTGCCGCGTTAGGTACTATCTCCCATCAGCCACGCTTGGAAAGAACCTATCCACGGGACAATGGAAATGGTTCGATATTCTTTTTCCCCTACTTTTCCTTACTGTTTCGGGAAGGGAAGTAGATTTTTGTTTGCAACTCTCTTCTCTGAGTCCCCTTTTGCTGCTCTCTAGCCCCATGGAGGACATGTTTGGATTCACGTGGCTTTTTGCTTATTTTCCCAAAGCATCTCTGTTGAGCTCATCAATGTACCAGCAAACTTCAACCACAGTCCACCTCGTAAGCAGCTGACTAGGATTTACACCAGCATATTCATGCTTATCCTCTCACATCAATGTCACTGTCAGACGGTCTTTTCAAACTTCTGTAAGTTTTCTGGCATGGCGCTTTTGGTATGAGAAACAGCCTGGGTAAAAAATCACATAGCTTAGAATCAAACGTCTACAAATATGTTTAGGATAATGTAAAACTCAACATGTTCATGTGTTTGGGGTGCACTTCTTTGAAATTAGTTATCTAGAAAACAATAAAAATAAGAATTAGGTTTGATGTATTGCACAACTGAATAATTGCTGGGTTTGTTAAAATATATTTTATTGGTTTATTTTCACAGAGAGAAAGGAAGAGGGATAGAGAGTTAGAAACATCGATGAGAGAGAAACATTGACCAGCTGCCTCCTGCACACCCCCAACTGGGAATGTGCCCACAACCAAGGTACATGCCCTTGACGGGAATTGAACCTGGAACCCTTGAGTCCACAGGCTGATGCTCTATCTACTTCACCAAACCAGTGAGGGCCAGTTACTGTTTGGAGTAAGGAGACTTCATTTGTGACGTGAACTTTCCAGGGCAATGTTCCCTAGGTCTGCGACTGACGGTGAGCTTGCAGGGTCAATAGAAAACGGCCTTCTGCTCCCACAGGTGGGACTAGTCACCTCTGCCGCATCGCACCGTGCACCCCACTCGGGAAATGGATACAGATGGGGGACCTTTTCTTCTCAGCCCCTCTCTGGTGGGGAAGTCTTTGTGCGAAAAGATAAACTTCCAGTTCAGGGGTCTAATGAGAGAATGTTCAAATGGAAAAATTCCCTACATGGCTTCAACAGTTTATTGGTGCTAAGGCGATTTACGAAAGCATGCTTTTGGCTAAAAAAAAATATATCACCAGGTTCATTTGTTTAGCGAGAAAATGATGTTTGAACTCATCACTCCCAAAGGCATTCGGGACATTTTCTCTCTAATGGTGGCTCGTGTCGCAGCAGCAGGCTGGCAGATGACAACAAAATGATTTTCTCTTCTTTTGAATGAGACAATACGGTGTAAACAGACATCCGAAAACTCAGCTGATACAAAAATGTCTCAAGTTCAACAATATCTCTCCTTCAGAATTCAGCACTCTGGCAAATATTGCCCTCCAAATATTTTTTAATTTATCGTATTGTTGAGACTATTGCAGATGTGGGGGCGTTTGCTCCTTTAGTCCCCCCCCCACCTGGCTCCCACTACACGCCAGTCCTTCGCCTTCCTATTGTCTGTGGGCTATGCATGCCCTCCAAATATTTTATTTTATTATTTTTTATTTTTTTAAATATATTTTATTGATTTTTCACAGAGAGGAAGGGAGAGGGACAGAAAGCCAGAAACATCGATGAGAGACATCGATCCGCGGCCTCCTGCACACCCCCTACTGGGGATGTGTCCGCAACCAAGATACATGCCCCGACCAGAATCGAACCCGGGACCTTTCAGTCCACAGGCCGATGCTCTATCCACTGAGCCAAACTGGTGTCCGCCAAATTTTTTTTTTTTTAAAACTGCTTGGTTCTCCAAAACTTTTGACAACTTCCAAAAGAGATAAATGATGTCTCTTTCAAACATTCTCCATCTACTTCTTCACATTAAAGGAAAATTCCACCACCTGTACCGCTTTTATAGAGATTTGCAACAGGGCGGATAAGGATTTGAATTTCTTACTTGGGTTTTGGACAACTTCTACTAAGAATATATTGCCCAGTGTATGTGGCTTAGTAGCCTAAAACTTCAAAGGGCTCTGCTTAGCCAAGGTTACTTAAATAACCTCTTTTGTCTTTTTATTATTGTGGCTCTTAGAACATGAAGAACAAATTTTTAATATTCTTTTTAGCATCCCGTTTGCCACTCGCCAGTAGATAAGTCCATTATTTTCCAAATGGGAGTATCTTTTGGTCACAATCTGAGGATAATTTTACAACTTTATAAAAATTTCCCCAAAATTCGTTTTCAAATTCCAGGCCAAAACATGTTTTCAGACTTAGGGTTTTAGAAAATTTTTGAGCAAGGGCTATATTTTCCCCAAATTGTGTTTTTATCCTCTGAGATTTTTAAACACCTTTCATTTAAAAGTTAAAACAAAAAAAAAGTGTGTCCTGGATCTATCTAATGAATAGTCCTTGAAAACACTCACCTTATTTATAAATTCAATTCTCTTTCCATTCAGAGGCAGAACTTTATCCTTCCTCGGGGCATGTACTTAATAACCATTAATGAAATCTGAAATTATATATGAGCGCTGAGACCTGAATTTGCTACTCTTTTTTTTTTTTTACAGTGGAAATTTCATAAGGGTTTTGGCATGGGAACACAGCAGACATTTAAGGCAGATGGAATAGTACAGTTGGCCACAATGGCTCCGAAGGAATCATAACAGTTTATAATCAATAATTTGCTTACGAAGAAAGACAGTCTTTTCAACCCAACCAGCGCAGAGCATACTGCTCGCTCTCCCATCTAGCCAACCACCGTCACCCTGTGCAATCTGGTGACTCCCATAGATGTGACACGTGGAGGCTGGGGGGCTCGGCCCTCATTTGTTTTGTCTTTTAAGATATCTGTTTCCCCTCCCCCCCCCCACCACATGTCCTATTACCATTTCCCTTGGAAACTGCAAAAGCTATATGAGCAGACGGGGGCCACGGGGCCAGATTCGGCAGCATCTGCAGAAAGAGGCAAGGCTCACAGAGGAAGAGGCTCTCTCCCAACCGGTTCTGGTCTAAGCCTGCCAGAGGAAAGGGGCCTTGGAGGGGGAGAGCTGGGGTGGGGGGCAGGCAGGGCCTTGGAAGTTAAGATGCATTTCGATTGGGCCTATTGAGTAAAGCTCTTGCAGAATTTTCTTTTGAAAAGAAAAAGGAGAAAACTATAGTGGACTCGAAACTCTGAAACCTGAGGTTAGCAAGAGGAAGACAGAAACGCATGTCTTCATCTAGTGGGCTGTGCTACAGAACAGAATAAACAGGTGGATATAATAGAATCAGGGGCATAGAAAGGGAGTGGACTGACAATTCTCAGGGGGGAAAGGGGCGAGGGGGGTGCGGGAAGAGACTGGACAAAAATCATACACCTGTGGATGAGGACAATGGTGGGAAGGTAGAAGCAGAGCATGGGGTGGAGATGGGGTGGAGGGGAGCTATGGGGGGAAAAAGAGGAACAATTGTAATAATCTGAACAATAAAGATTTATTAATTTTTTTTAAAAAAAGACACACTTCATCAGCTGTCTTGGATAACTCCAATCAGGCCAACAGCAAATGTGGGTCTATCATTTCCAGTCTTCGTGGTCAATAAATCTGAAGATGGCTATAGATTGGAGAATGTGACCGGGTTACTTAGCAACTGGATCCTGACTCTGATGGCCATGGAGTTACCATGGCAGCTGAGAAGCAGTGGGAGGTAGTAGCTAGTAGGGAACCCAGCGTGATCTATAGGAGATTCAGATACCAACCAGCCCCAGAAGAATCATACAGGTGTTTGCTAAAAATGGAGAGTCTTGGGCCCTCCTCACATCAGTGGCCTCGGAATCTCTGGGGTGTGACCTGGAAAAGTGTATTTGTAAAGAGCGAGTCAGATGCCCAGCCTGCTTTGGGAACCAATGAGTAGAATATTGCTCCAGAGGAGCCCTGGGCAAAGTAACCAGCTTATCTGCCATCATCTCTTTAGTCCCCTTAGTGTTGCCGTCCTTGTTCCTAACAACATTGCTCTTTCTTCAAAGTCAGCGCAAACTTATAATGTGCACACAAACCAGCCCATGAAAAAGCAGACTCTGACTCAGCAGGTTTGAGGTTGGGCCTGAGATTTTGCATTTCCTACGAGCGCCCAGGCGATGCCCGTGCTGCGGGTCCGTAGACCCCGGGTGCCGGTCTACTCAGGCTCATTCCTTTCCAATGATGACCTCTCTGCTCAAACCCTGTGTGCCTTCCTCTTCCGGGTAATGTCTGCCATTTATCAGTGTCCTATGGAGACAAAGCTCTTTCAGTCTAGTCAAATATTGAAGAGTCCCTCTAATGGCAATTTCAGAGAAGTTGAAAGGGAGGGTGGACTATTATCAGAGGCCTTTCTGGCATGAAGATCTAGAAAACACTACGTATTACATAGTGCAGCTCTGCACAAATAGAGGCCTAGAGCAGTGGTTCTCAACCTTCCTAAGGCCGCGACCCTTGCATACAGTTCCTCATGTGGTGGTGACCCCCAACCATGAAATGTTGCTACTGTTATGCATCGTGATGTAAATATCTGCATTTTCCGATGGTCTTAGGCGACCCCCGGTTGAGAACCGCTGGCCTAGAGACTCCGCAGAAATAAAAAATATTCATGATCCAAGAGTTGACTGCAGAGAAGCAGTAGAAAGAAGAGACTCTTGCAAAAGCCACAGCAATGACTATCTTGACTTATGACAGGAACCCCGAGTGTGACTCCTCACCCCCTAGAGTACTAACATACCCTGTCACAGGTTTCTCTGGCACACGTAATTAGTGAGGCTGAAAATGCCACGGTTCAGATCTCTGTTTAACTTGTAACCCACTATCTGCTACTGCCCACTGGGGATGAGGCCATTCTTCTTCATGTGTGTGACATCACATATATGCTACCCAACCACCAATGCATGTATCGGTAACCTTGAAACGTTTTTTATCTCCCTGATCCGTGCTGTTTTCCACCCATTCACTTTATTATAATGATTACAGTTCGCCGTGGCTTTGGGGGTGGGTTAATTCATGACAATAAGTTACTCAGGTGAGAACTACACAACAGTTTAGTCAATTCATATAAACTAAGAGGAGTTGTCTTGATATAAAAATCATAAATAAATTATAAATATGCATTTATTTATAACTCAGACCTCCTTCTCAGTTATTCAGGATCGTAAATAAACCTTGAAGGCTAGCAATAGAGACTTGCCTGATCTCAATTTGCCTGTTGTTTAATTTCAGACTTCACCACGTGTAGCCAATAAATAAAGGTGAGTGTGCGCATTTACCGTATTTTCCTGTGTAGAAGACGACTGGGCATATAAGACGACCCCCAACTTTTCCAGTTAAAATACAGAGTTTGGGATATACCCGCCCTATAAGATGACCCCCGGCGTATTAGACGACCCCTGACTTTTGAGAAGATTTTCCTGGGTTAACAAGTCGTCTGATACGCCGGGAAATGTGGTCATTGTTGTCTGTCCCATGGGGAGCGCTAGTTAAACCTGGACCTGGCCTTGCTGGCGCTGAGTCTTAGCATTCGGACCGCCTGCTAGCTGGGCGGGGCCAAAGAACACTGGGAGTGCTTGGGCAGGGCTGTGTGCACAACAAGCAGGGGACGGGGACGGGCCAGTCAGGTGGGAGGGACTGGGGCCAGCTGTCAATGGAAAAATGTGAGTCCTGGGGACAGCAAGACTGTAAGTTCCTAATGACCGGGACCACTAGAATCTCACCTGTGGTACATACACTGAATAGATCCCAGAAGCACAAACAAGTGTCACACCTAAAAAAAGTGTTTTTTCTCCCTCCCCCTCCACCCCCCACAAGCTCCTGCCTAATGTTGGCCACTTTTGGATTCGTGAGGAATTTTTAGAAAGTGTGGGCAGATCTTAAAGGCATCGATCCGGCCTCATAAAATAACTCAGGAACTTAGGGTTCAAAGGATGGGATAGTTAATGGGTAGCTTCCAAAGAAGCCCAACAGGGAAGTTAATGAGCTAGAAAGACCTCCATGAAGAAATGAGTTGAAGGCCTAGAGAAAACGTTTTAAGACCTAAGCAGCAATTATGATTTTATTTTCTTATTACCCATCCCCCTTGCCTTACTTAGGGAAATACACATAGCAGCTAAACAGAAGTCAGGGAGTTACGATTTTGCCAGTGTCGCTCTCATTTGAAATGCACAAATATCTGAGTTTTGAAATGGGCTGAGGATGGTTTTGGAACCCTCTGACACAGATTTCTAAAAAAAACTACCCCAGCTGCCCCTGTATTAACTCTCACTGCTGTGCTAATCCCCGTCAGCTCGGTCCTCAGCTGTTATGATGGCTCTTCCTTCCTCTCGACGCCCCCCTGTCACATCCACCTTCCGCCTGTCCCCAGGCTGACCCCGCTAACACCAGACTGAGCACCTGACTCTCAAACCCCAACGCCTTCAATGCGCTGTCCCCGCTCCGCCTACGAGCCCGCTAGCAACGGCATTGATGGTCAAGCACAGCTGCCTCTAACCTTTCTCCCCGCTGGCCATCACCTCGTGCCCTCGCCAGAGCCACTCGCATTATTTTTCTTCAGTAATTCATTACTCATCTGTAGTGATGGAAAAAATACTGCCTTTGTAAGTGATATCAGAATTTCCAGAGAAGCACGCTAGCCCATCTGGCTCAGTGGATAGAGCATCAGTCTGCCAACTGAAGGGTCCCAGGTTCGATTCCGATCAAGGGCACCTGCCAGGGTTGTGGGCTCCATCCCCAGCAGGGGGTGTGCAGGAGGCAGCCGATCAGTGATTCTCTCTCATCATTGATGTGTCTATCTCTCTGTCTCTCTTCTTCTCTGAAATCAATTAAAAAATATTTAAAAAATAGAATTTATAAAGAAGTATTTTTAACAAAACACATAGGATGGACAGTAAAATATAAAATGCCTATTTAAGCACACACACACACAAAAAAAATTCCTAAATCACTGGGCATCATACACGTGGAGAAATAGGTTCGACCGCCTAAGTGGAAAGCAGGTCATTGCTTGGCTCACGCAGAAAGAATCATTTGGATTTCCAAAGAACTCTATCGTGGAAGACAGAGCGGGTGGCCGGAAAGATGGTGCAGTCTGACAAACCGAAACCTTCAGAAAATATTTCCGAACTCAGCATGTTTGGGTGGAAACTGCGGGGGCAGAATTTCAGGCAGAACCCCAAGAGGCACTGGTCGAATGCGCAGAACCCGGAATGAGGCACAGCTTCAGACATGGTCACCCGCTGGGAATTCCCAGGAACCCTGGCTTCAGATTTGCCCAAGTTCCAAGTTGGTCATGGACTGAGATCCTGAGGATGCAATGGCCCTCAGCTAAAAAGAGAGAGGGGGGGGAGGAGAGGGAGAGATATTAAGGTTGCTACACCAATATACCCTGTTTCCCCGAAAGTAAGACATCCCCTGAAAATAAGACCTCCCCGATGACAAGGCCTCCCCAGAATATCAGGCCCCCGAAGCTCCCGTTAGGCGTCTGCCTCCTGATTTAAAGAGGCCTCTCACTGCCTGCAACTGGCTGCGCTGCGGCCCATCAGCGAGCTGGTTGGTGATGACAACGACTACCGGACCGTAGACAGGTCATCCATTTCCTTTTTTTTGTTTGTTTGTTTAACAATAAATGTGTACCGTCTTCTTCTCCGTGGAAAAATAAGACCTCCCCTGAAAATAAGACCTAGCGCCTCTTTGGGAGCGAACATTCATAGAAGACCCTGTCTGATTTTCGGGGACACGGGGCGTTGTATTCTAGCCGCAGTCCTGGTTGCCTCCGTAGGTCTTCTCCAGCCTTGCACTGCCCTGCCACCTGACTCCACGGGTCCGAGTCTCTTCGCTTAGGACAGTGGTCGGCAAACTGCGGCTCGCCGTGTTGACTAATGAGCTTGCTGGCCACTGGCTGGGAGCACCTCTAGCTCCTCTCTGCCTGGTGAGCATCGAAGCTCCGATCAAACAGCATCTCTTTAGTATCTGCTTCCTGGCCTCCTCCGGGCCAAATCACTGCCTCTTCCTCTGGGGCCCATTGTCCTGTTCGTCCTGGTCTCTGGCTGTGTTTCGGTGGACAAACTAAGACCCCGTAAGAACAACAGGTGTGGCCAAAACCGGTTTGGCCCAGTGGATAGAGCGTCGGCCTGCGGACTGAAAGGTCCCAGGTTTGATTCCGGTCAAGGGCATGTACCTTGGTTGTGGGCACACCTCCATTAGGGGGCGTGCAAGAGGCAGCTGATCGATGTCTCTCTCTCATAGATGTTTCTAACTCTCTATCCTTCTCCCCTCCTCTCTGTAAAAAATCAATAAAATATATATTTTTTTTAAAAAAGAACAACAGGTGTGTTTTATTCTTCTAATGTCAGCGTAACTACACAGAAGATGCTCAGTACATCCATCCCTCTCTTGTCTCCAGGAAAAGATTAATAATCCTCCCATACAGTCTCAAGCACTCGAGAGTTTAGACTTGTCAAAAAACGGGATCTTCTCAGTGGCGTTGTAAACATCTAGGGTAAACTTAATTTTCACTCAAAAGTAATTACAGAAACATTTATTGAATGCTCTCTGTCAGGTGCTGTGCTAAAGGCTTTCTGTGCGTTTTCTCACCGAAGTGTCGCCTAGAGCTAGGCATTCAAATGATCTGGGGACCTGCTTTCTCCGGTTTCTGCATGTCATTGCGGGTCACTGTTGTTCTCTTCCTGAGTAGACCAGCTTTGTCCACATGATGGGGAACATGGTGGCCAGTATCCTGGCCAGCTTCGCCACGGGAGAGATTAGTTTCCCCTGGACCTGTGCGGACCCACACCCTGATCTAGTTACTAAAATCCCGATGGCACCATTCTGTCAGCCTGGTGTGAGTCACTGCGCCAGTCCTTGGACCAATACAGTAACTGAGGTGGGAGTGGTGTGGGTGGATGTTGGTCTTCTTCTTCTTCTTCTTCTTCTTCTTCTTCTTCTTCTTCTTCTTCTTCTTCTTCTTCTTCTTCTTTTTAATATACGTATTTTTATTGATTTTTTACAGAGAGGAAGGGAGAGGGATAGAGAGTTAGAAACATCAATGAGAAAGAAACATCTATCAGCTGCCTCCTGCACACCCACTACTGGGGATGTGCCCACAACCAAGGTGAATGCCCCCGACCGGAATCGAACCTGGGACCTTTCAGTCCACAGGCCGACGCTCTATCCACTGAGCCAAACCAGTCTCGGCTTCTTACGTTTTCCTAACAAGCCTGCCTCCTTTTCATTGTCCCCACAGCCATGGCCCCTGCTGGGCTGAGAGGCAGAGCCATCCTGGCTGCTGTGATCACAGCTCATCCCCCCCCGCCCCCCCGGGCACCATTAGTAAGTGGCGGCCTGAGTTCAGTTCATGTTTCTTAGCAACCACCATACATCATGCCCTCTCCTTTCATTTGCGTCTTCCTTCTCCAACGTCGGGGGCACATTCAGTAAGAAATGACCCCCTGCCTCCTCAGATACCTAAGCCATGGAAACCAGCAAATTGCCAATGGTTGCGTTTCAGTGTCTCCAAACCATGACCAATCTCATGAGCTGGGAGCGGGGGTTGTTGGGCAAGCAGAATCCTCTTCTTACATGTTGCCCGTGGCTTTACGAAGCACACGTGATCTGTAGCATGTGTAAGCTCATCTCGGGGGCAGTTGATGTAAACGGAGATTCTTCAGAAGATGAAACATGCCTACTTGCGTGGCAACTTGCTGAAGTGCTAGACATGCGTTCAGGCCTGAGCGGTTCAAAATCCGAAGGCGGCCTTCTTACAAGTTTCTATCCATAACCGCCAGCTCCCGTGGCCTGCTCTCTTCTGCGTGGCATGCACTCATGACGGTTCTGTCTAAGAGGAAGCTTCCTAGGACACATGTCTGACTTCTCCGAGCCAGCCAGCGGCTTGTGAGTAAATAATATGCAACATACATGTGAATTAATAACTCGGCGCACCCACCCCGAACACAGTTGTGAGGATCCTGGACCCTGGAACAAAGACTAGCATTCTTTGTCTCGCAAAGCCTGGAATCTTGGCTTGAAGTTCTATTAATCTGCTTTTGTGTGTTTACTTTTCGTTTGCATTTTTAATGCTGCTGTTTCCTATTTATCTTTGGCGTGTGTATTCTTCTCCCATCATCACCACATCTCCGTAATTTAATCTCTCTCTCTCTCTCTTTTTTTTTCTTTTTTTTGAGGGGCGGGTGGATGTTCTCAGCTAGCATCATTTGGGTTGTTCCTACCTGCCTCCATTCGGGCAGCTGCGAAAGCGTTTCTCAGGCGGGGTTCTCCACACGGATCATAAACACGGTCACCAGCCCTCGCCTCCGCCTCTGTAACCCATCCTGTTACTGCTAAGCCACAGTGGTATTCCTCTGTCTAGACGCAGTCTGTTCTCTAGAACAGATGAGTGTAATTGAATATGTCAGTTTGCAAGGAAGACTTGCTTCTAATAAGCTTTTAATCCGACGGAACAGAACTTAGCGAAACACAAAGACCGTCTATTATTGAAAGGGGGCTTTGGGGATGGGTGTTTGGGGCTTGGCTCTGCGAAACTGTTGGGGTGACCTGTCCTGGGAACGGAATCGGAAAGGCCCGGGAAAGTCAAGTTCACCTCATTTGTGTGAATGCCCCCAGGAGGCTTATCTGTAGACCAGATATTCAAACACACTTGGTTTTCGTTCGTGGGGTAGGTTGGAGTTGACACATCAGTCACGGAGGCTGCCAAAATCAGCCAATGGTTCCAATGACCGGCGATTTTGAAGGCCACAGGGGACCCTTCTGTTAGAATGGGGACATGCAAATCTCCTAGTCTTGTGAAGAAAATGAGTCTAATTTTTCTACTGAGGGTAATTTGTAATTATTGGAAGAAATCAAAAGGTCAAGGATAAAGTATCTCGCCCTCTGGCTGTTTAAACCACAAGCAATTTGTCTTTCATCATTTAAAGTGTTTTTAAGGTACTAACAAGGAAAAGTCCTAATAAGGTACTGTAGAAAATTCCATTTCTTTGCTATTTGGAAAAAAAAAAAAAGCACAAACCAAAACAAGTAGATTTAGTGAGGTTGCTTTTTAAAAGACTAAATCCTGCCTTCTGTAGTAAGCACATGGTGCCTTTGGCAGCTCCATGATCCAAATATGTAGAAAATGGACTTTTTTTTTTAAACATAGTGTGTTCTCATGAAGACCTTTCTGTTGGCTTTTTTTCTCTTCGAACTCCCTCTATTCCAGCTTCCCAGTTTCTGGCTGCAATCTTGAATGTCATGCAAAAGCATTATGCTAGCATTAATCTTTTATTTCTATTAAAATGAAATTCCAGAGGAGGGGAGGTAAAATATGGTAATGTCATATCAGTTTTTATAACTTCAAATGCCAGAGCTTCAGACTGAAATGAATAATGAGTACAGAAGGGAGAGGGCGGGAAAGGAGGGCATGGGGCCACAGAGAGACAGGTTGAGGGGAGGTCTGTGGGAGCAGCATAAACCGAAAAGAGGGGGTGGGGAGGAACTAAGCTGGAAGATTGAGGCCTCGATATCAAATTCATCTCATTTTAAAACGTTTCCGAGGTTTGCTTATTCCTGCTGACTTCTGTTAGCAAGAGCTTTCTAGAAACATACATATTTTTATTCCCTGGAATATAACTGGTTTTAGCCACTTATTCCTCCAGACAGCCACCCAGTTATAACCGTGAATGTCATTTTTTCACAAACGACTTTCCCCAGAAAGACAAAGCATCGAAGTTAAATGTTATTATTATTTTTTTTCTGAAATCCCCTTTCTTCTTGAGACGTGGTTTTACATGATTCGTCTCAGAAGTTGCTAAGTTAGTAGACTGTCTCCCCACACCCAACACTGGAATCAGTCTTCTAGCCCATTTTATTTTATGGTGTCCCTATGCAAGCTTAGGGACAGCTGAAACCGGTTTGGCTCAGTGGATAGAGCGTTGGTCTGCGGACCGAAAGGTTCCAGGTTCGATTCCAGTCAAGGGCATGTACCTTAGTTGTGGGCACATCCTCAGTAGGGGGCGTGCAGGAGGCGGCTGATGGATGTCTCTCTCTCATTGATGTTTCTAACTCTCTATCCCTCTTCCTTCCTCTCGTAAAAAAATCAATAAAATATATTTTTTTAAAAAGAAAGAAATTATGGACGATTATCTCCTTCCCCCAGTGTAATAGACAGACTTCAAGCAGCCTATCCCCTGAGGTCTGGCCTCACTGAGCCTTTCCTGAGGTTTAAAACACGGCGGCTCTGTGCTCAGAAAATCTGTATCTTAGAGAGAGGGGCGGAGCATGTGCTGTACTCCGCGTGCAGAGCGCCCCATTGTGTTGGAATAGCTTACTTTTTCTCCGGGGTCAGAATCCCCACTCGCCGTTTCTAAGCTTCATTTGACATTCTGACTGTTCTCCTCATCCATGTCCACAACCTTATCCCTCTGCTTGTAACCTCCACGTTCCACCCAGCCTGCTGGTACTTCGCCGACACATCCTTAAATCATTCAAAAACCCATGTAGTCTCTGATGTTCTCTGAAAAGATTTGAAGAAAGTATAACATATTAGCTTCACTTTTTCTTTCATTTCCAAGTTCCCTCTGAAGGCAAATAGCAAGTATTTCACAAAATAATGAGGCTCTATGATAGTTTTTCTTTGGATTGGAAAGAAGTCTCGTAAGAATATCCATGGTGCCCTGGCCAGTGTGGCTCAGTTAGTTGAGCATCGTCCCAGGCTCTGAAAGGTCGCTGGTTGGATTCCTGATCAGGGCACATGCCCAGGTTGTGGGCTCGATCCCTGGTAGGGGGCGTGTAGGAGGCAGCCAATGTTGTGCTCTCACATCTGTGTTTCTCTCTTCTTTCCTCTCTCCCTGCCCCCCTTTGCCCCCACAAAATAAGCTATTATTAAAAAAAAAAAGAATACACATGGGCCCAGAAAAACCATACTTAGATGGAATCTTAGAGGCATTTATTCTCACTTCCCTCCCACCTCTGCTACAGGAAGGCACCAATATAACTCCTGTTGAACATCTCCAAGGACAGAGAATCCATGCTGCCCACACACAGGAACAGGATGTCTAATTGTACAATTCCATCTCTTCAGCTGCCCCCATCCATTTTATTTCTGCTCCCTGGATCTTCTCATAACTTATCCAACCGATTGATACCCTTCCCAACACATATCAGGTCTTCTGCTCTTTGGAGAAGTGGACACATTGCTTTTATGCTTGACAAAATAGTGCCTGAATCAAAAGAGATGCTAGAATTAAAAGCAAAATAAAACAAGACTTTAAAAAATCCCCTTGGCGCATGGGACAACGGTTTAGGACACTTTTTGCATTTGGCAGAAAATTACGATATGGTGAAGGTGTAGCCTAATATTCAGCATTAACCAATAGAAATAAAAAGGAAGGATGAGCAGTGTAATTAGTGAAAATAAGTTAGGAAAATAACTCCTGGAGATAAACAGATCTAAAACTAACATTGCCAGATCAAATACAGGACGTCTGGCCCAATTTTAACTGTTCAGTGGTTGAGTATCATCCCATGCACCAATAGATTGCTGGTTTGATTCCCTGTCATGGCACCTAGCTGTGTTGCAGTTCTATCCCTAGCAGAGGTATATACATAAGGCAACCAATCGATGTTTCCCTCTCACATCCATGTTTCTCCCCCTCTTCCATTCTCTAAGCATGTCTGCAGGTGAGGGTTGAAAGAAAAATAACAGGACTCCCAGTTCAATACAGGAAGTCCTCGGGTCATGTCGGACTCAATGTACGTCGTTTTATGGTTATATTGCCATCTCCCATTTATTTATAAAAAAATGTTCCGTCGTTTTGACATATGTACATATGCGTTTTATATTTTTTATTAATTAGTTACCACAAGTAAAGGTCAGGAGTTGTTATCTTTCTTTTAAATTTTTTTACTGGTTCACTTCATTACCGCTGTGCATGGGAGTGATGTAGGTGCTTATGTAGGTTGGTTCCAACTTACAGCAAAAATAGCGTTACAGTGAAATCCGCCCCGTGGGAACGGATCTCCGACCTAACCCAAGGGCCTACTGTATGTACTTCAGAGAAACAACGAATAACTTTCTAGTATCGCTACGTCCCAAATAGTGCATTTGTCTCTCTGTCTCTTCTTCCTTCCCCCTTTCCAGAGTGTCCTCTCTCCCTCTCCGCATAGGATATACTAATCCTAAAAAAGGTATTATACTTCTACTAAAACATTGCTCATGTGTTATCTGAAATTCATATTGAAAAAACTGTGTGTATGCCCACTGATGTCCTGGAGAAAGAAGGTTCCAGACAAAGTATCCTCATACCAGAGCCTTGTCACTTGCTTTTCGGATCTGAGTCCTACTCCTTCCTGGGCAGTGCCTCCCCCTGTTTACCGACAGGAGATGGTGTGACCGCTAAAATCGGCCGTGACCTTGAGAAAGGCTGTAAGCACTGCTGTGGGTGGTTCTACTTTAGGGTTTCCCCTTCTGCTTCCCACTGCAACCTGCTCTGGCCTCACTGTAGCGTTTCCTGTTTATGTGTGTGCCCTTCTTCTGAGCCACCCGGGGAAAGGAGAAGATAATGCCTCCTGGAACTCATCAAGACAGTGAAAAGGCTGGAGCAAGTGAGGTCTACATTTTCTCGAGGTCAGGACTGCCAGGTGATGCGGTCATTCCAGGGGTGACCTAAGCTCCCTGAACTTGGCCCCCTGAGGTTTGCAGGTTATGAGAGAAGCAGGCCAGGGGGGATCACATGGCTGTCCCCTGGTTCTGCTCCCCGCTGCCGCTCTGGCTGGTGGCTTAGCTGCCAGCGTGATCCCCATGGATGGCACAGCCTCCCTCTTGCTCCCGTTCCATCCCGCCTTTTGTCTCTGCCAGCCTGCACCTCCCTCCCTTTTGCTTTGTAGCTCCCTGTCTCTGTGAAAATACATATTTTATTAATGTTTTACAGAGAGAAAGGGAGAGGGATAGAGAGTTAGAAACATCAATGAGAGAGAAAGATCCATCAGCTGCTTCCTGCACACTCCCTACTGGGTACATGCCCACAACCAAGGTACATGCCCTTGACCGGAATCGAACCTGGGACCCTTAAGTCTGAGCCACACCGGTTAGGGCATGTAGCTCCCTGTTTCCTAAGACTGTCCTTATTCCTTCGTCCGCCCTTAGTTTTATTCCTGTCTCTAGTCTCTGCCAGTCTATCTCCTTCAGTCCCCTTCTGCTCTTCTCTCTCACCCTCTCTCCCATCTTTTTGTCACGCCTTTCCCTCCTTTTTGTTCTTCTCTCAAACTCCCTTCCTCCCTCGCCTGTGACCCTCCAGTGTTCCTTTTCCTGCCCCTCCTCTTTATCCCCTTCCTCCGACCCTCTCCCGCTTTTTCCTGCCCCTCCCTCCTCCTGCCTCCTGCATTCCCATTGGTGTCACGGCAGAGGTGACCTTTGTGCGATGGTGGCAGGAGCCTCTGTGATATGTGTGCCTCCAGCTCTGCCATGGGCCACAGTGGCACATTCCAGCTGGGGCTGGCCCCAATCTGCTGTCCAGATGGCTTCACTGGGCAGAGGATCCACCCAGAGGTCAGCGTCACTGACAGGAAACACGGAATCTTTTCCGGGGCCTTTGAGCAGATACATGGTATGGTCTCATCCACCAGGGCCTGGCATGTGTGTGGTGTGTTTGCTCGGTTCTGCAGAAGCCGGTTTTACAAGAATCAGGAGAAAACCCATCAAATCACTCTTACTGTTGGAGCATAGGTTGTTCCTAAGCATATTTCGAAGGGGTCAAAATCAAGTTTTCGCCGAGACCATTTTGGCTCAGTGGATAGAGCGTCAGCCTGTGGACTGAAAGGTCCCAGGTTCGATTCTGGTCAAGGGCATGGACCTTGGTTGCAGGCACATCCCCAGTAGGGGGCGTGCAGGAGGCGGCTGATTGATGTCTCTCTCTCATTGCTGTTTCTAACTCTCTATCCCTCTCCCTTCCTATCTGTAAAATATCAATAAAATATATTTTTAAAAAAATAAAAAAATAAAGTTCTCATGAGCTCTTTTCAGCTTTTTTGTTGAGAATGAAAAGCAGTATTTTAGATTCTATTCCCCAAATCTGAAGGGTAAATATAGAGACTATTTTGAAATAAGAATGTGCATATATATATTTGTGTCAGTGTGTATCTATAATATATGCATTATATATATATACAGTGTAATATACAGCATAGCTATAATAACTATACATGTACTTCCTCAAAAATATATTATGTTTACGCCCTGGCTGGTTTGGCTTAGTGGATAGAGCCAAAGGGTCCTGGGTTCAATTTCAGTACCTTGGCTGCAGACTCCTCCCCAGCCTGGGCCCTGGTCAGGGCTGGTGCAGGAGGCAACCCATCCATGTGTTTCTCTCACATGGATGTTTCTCTCTGTCTTTCCCTTTCTCTTCCACTCTCTCTTAAAAATAATATATATATATATGTATATATATATATGTATATTTTACATATGTATAAATTATATTTAATCATAAATATATACTGCACACACACATACACACACACACACACACACACATATTCTCTAAAGCCTATGGTTGTATGTAAATACCTGATTATATCAAGAGACTGCGATGCTATCACAAACCATTGTTAGGGAGGAAAGAATGAGAATTTGGGGGCTTCTGATTTTACTTAAAGATACTGCTCCACTTCTTGGTTTTCATTTCAGTTAGATTTACTCATTCCATTAAAAAGAGACGTCTTACGTAGCTCTCACAGGGGAGTGTAAAGGAAAGGAGCCTCACTCAGAGAATCCTTTGGAGGCAGGGAAGGGAAGGCAGAAGTGTGACGTCCTGGTCATGAATGGACTCAGTCCTCATGGCAACGTGTCTTTTCGGTTTTCTGCTGCACATCCAGGGGCGGAAGACAGCTGGGTGACCTTGAAGACCACACTCTGCCTTCATCATCAAACCCCGTATCTTTGGTATCTTTGCAAGAGGGGATCGGAGTCTTGAACAGCAACAACAGAGGAGTATCAGGGACAGAAGGTTTCTCTGCTGTTTCCAAAACAAACCCAACAACAGAGCCATTGAGAAGTGGCGCTTTCAAAACAGCTGCTCCCGCCCACCTCTCCACAACCCTCCCATTTCAAACTCCCGCAAAAATAGCAATCAGAACACAGACAGCAATTTTACATGAAGGATATCAGATAAAACTGGTTGTACTTAACTTATAATAATTACCCCCTGGTAGAAATGTGAAAAATATTACAAGGTCACACACCCTGACAATGTATCTCAAAAACCATAGATGAGTAAAGACAATGATAGGCAGTAATTCTTGGTCTTTCGAAGCAGAATGTTTTGAAGTTTGAACAATAATAAATTTAAACAGAACTTTTAACCTCACCTGTACCTCAAGTTCAACGGAAGTCCCCTCACCGTGTTCAGAGAGAACAAATAATTTTCTCTGGGGGCATGTGGGAGCAGGGGGGGGGGAGGGAGACAACTGCAAAAACCCTTTGCCAAAGCGCTTGTCCCATTTTACACTCCTCACCGGTAATGTCTGAGGATCCTTCTAGTTGCTTCACATCCTCACCAACATTTGGCGATGTCAGTCTTTTTCACCTTTTCCCTTCCAATGAGTATGAAATGGTTTTCTTTTACATTTCCCTGAGGACAAATGATGATGTCAAATGCACTTTGTTTCTGTGCTCATTAGTAATTCATATACTTTTCATTGTGAAGTTTCTCTTCATATGTTTTACCCATTTGGAGGTGGGTGATTTTCTTTTTATTATTGAATCCTAAGAGCGCTTTTTGTATTCTACTAGAGGCCAGTGCATGAATTTGTACACAGGTAGTGTCTGGCCAGCCTGCCCGATTGGTGGTGGTGGGGTAATCAAAGGGGGGGGGGCGGCCAGTAGGAGGGGCCGTGAGGGGTGACCAGCAGGCCCCAGCCCCTAGTCGAACTCCTGGTGGATGGGGCAATTTGCATATTAGCCTTTTATTATATAGGATAGTTGGTGTCTCACTCTCTCTCTCTCTCACACACACACACACATACACACATTGAGTGGCCAGATTATTATGATTTCTGAACTCATAATAATCTGATAACATAGTATATACATGTATATATATATATATATTAATAGATAGATAGAGAGGGGGGGCAGTGTATGAATTTGTGCATGGGTGGGATCCGGCCAGCCTGGCCAAGGGGAGGGGACATGAGCAGTTGGCCAGCTGGCCTGCCTGCTGCTCATAAGTAGAGAGGAAGGTCCACAGGGTAACATTTTTTCAAGCTGATTATCAGAACAGAAGATTTATTTGGTTGTTCATTAGTTCAGATTGCGATTATGTAATAGAAAATATTTTAGGACAATAGGAGCTTTGACTATGGGAAATTGAGGCAATACAATAGTTCTGATGGTTAAGTTCAGACATATTTGTATCTATTTTATGATCAGGAACCCCCTTTTATCACCTTCTCCAAATGTTGGCTGGAGAGGGAAGAGAAAGGAATGAGGCTTAAAGCTGTCAATAGTCTAACATCCAAAATGTTAATGATATTCATTATAACACACTGCCCACCCTCACACAACACCCTGTTCCCCATCAGCCCTACCACCGCCACCCCACCCCCAATGCCAAACACAAGCAGTAACAACAACTTCTTTTCTTCCTGCCAGTATGATGAAGTGTTAAGGAAAAAATTCATCTTCAGCCTTCACCTTGTCCTTCTTCTCAGTGTCTGGCTGACTATGGAATGGCAGGTCTAGTACCCAAACTTGTAGAATTCTACACCCCTCCCTTCTCACACACCTGCCCCTCCTTTGCTGTCCCTCCCATCCTCAGAGAACACACCAAAATACAAACACATTTCCTTTATCCACATGCTGGTCTTTATTCAAGGACACATTTAGGTTTTGATTTCCTCATAATGCCCATTTCTTAAGCATGTTGTGTAGAGCCTACACATACTTATGGGTCTCCTTCTGGTGGGACCTGGGCATCACATGTGGAAGAAGAACATTCAGGAACTTCTTCTTGGTTTGTTGGCTCGCTGACTGGAGGTTTTCTTCCTTTCCTGTAGTAAAATACAATTATCTGCTTCTTCTTGTTTTCTTCCTTCTTGTCTTCAGTCTGGGGAAGGACGGAATTTACCAAAGCTATTATCTTCGTGACCTAGTTGGGAAACAAGTTAAACAGAGGAAGACATTGGTTTCAAGGAATGAATTGGGAAATGGGTGGGAAAGGGGCTTGTAATAGGATGACAGTGGATTGAGTGAGGAAGTGTCTGTGCCAAAAAAGCGAAGGGCAGAATGTTGGGTGAGGAATTATCGGGGAAAGGGAAGCTATGAGTAGGATAGTCTGACCTTCTCCTTCTCTCCGTCATCCAGTTCGGAAAAGGACTTCCAATTCCCTTTAGTACTTGATAGGTCTTTGTCCATCCTCCTGGTTGGAATCTGATTTGTTATCTAAAGGAGGCTAAGGTATCTTCTTAGTAACTTTGGCTCTGTTGTAGCCACAGACCCTACTCCAAGGCTCCTGGCCTCCTTTTATACTCTCTAGGACAATGAGGAGCCACACCCTTCAGCTCTGATTGGCCAACAGTCAGTGGTTGCCATGGTCTAGTTTGACATCACAAAGCCTCACCTTGACCATGCAGGAGGGGAGGTGGGAGAGGATGCAGAAGATCAGATGCTCTGGTGAGAGAAAGAGGAGCTTCCTCAACACCTCCTAAAAGTTTTCTCAAACTGACCTCTCTCTCCCTCATTGCCTCCAGTTCAATTACTGTCCAGCATATGGCAGGGAGGTCGTGTTTGCTCCAAGCCATTTCCCACACCCCTCATCCATTCAGTGGTCCATTCCACTATCCCCCATATATTCCCATTATCTATATGCCTTATGTAATATTTGGGACATATACACTGAGTGGCCAGATTATTATGATCTCTAAACGCATAATCATCTGGCCACTCAGTGTATATCCTATATAATAAAAGGCTAATATGCAAATTGTCCCCTTGACTAGAAGTTCAACCAGCAGGCAGGCCATCCAACTGCCCATGTGCCCTCCCCCTGGCCATGCTGGCCAGATCCCACCCATGCACAAATTCATGCACCAGGCATATTTGCCTTTTATTATATAGGATATACACTGAGTGGCCAGATTATTATGTGTTCAGAGATCAGCATAATCTTGCCACTCAGTGTGTGTGTGTGTGTGTGTGTGTGTGTGTGTGTGTATACACATACACACTAGACTTTAGGCTTTGTTAAATAGCTATTACTTATTGGCTTTCTATTTTATTGTTTACTGCTTTTATATTTATTTTTCCTTCCTTCTATTACTTTGGTTTTAACTTGTTTTTCTTTCTCTAGCTACCTAAGCTATAAATTTAGATCGCTGATTTTAAACTTTTCTTCTTTTGTAAATATTTAGCTCTGCAAATTTCTCTCTGAGCAATGTTTTAGCTGTATCTCACCAATTTCGATACATTGAGCTTCCTTTTTCATTCAGTTCAAATTATTTTTTCCATTTCCCTTGTGATTTCTTCTTTTACTCATGGATTATGTAGCAGAATGTTGTTTAGTTTTCAAACATTTAGGGCTTTTTAGAAAACCTATCTTTTGGGCCTAGTTCTTTTATCTGTTACTTAATAGGAGGTATAAAAATCTACAACTGTGAGCAGAGATTTGTGTTTTCTTCTTTCGTTCTGGCAGTTTTTCTTAATTCCTTTGAATCTCTGTTATTAAGACTCTATACATTTATTGTGGGTTTGTCATCCCGATGGTTTGCCTTTTGTCCCTATGAAATGTTCCTGTTTGTTTCTGGAAATATTCGCTGACATTAATATAGCCCAGATAGTTTTTTAATGCTGAGTATTTGCATGGTATACATTTTTCTATCTTCTTACACGTTATTAAGTATAAAAACACTTAAAATCCATCTCTTCTACACAGTATATAACTAGATCTCTTCTTTTTTAATCCAAGCTGCCATGTTCTGCCTTTTAATTTGTCCTTTCATATTTGGTGGGATTATTGGCTTTATTAAGATTAGGTCTACTACCCAACTCTTTGTTTTCTATCTGTCCCCTCTCTTTCAGAGGCTTCTTGTGACTGTACTGCCTTCTTTTGAAACTAACAGAGAAGGCATTAATAACTACAAATATTCTTGCATCTCAAATATTCTCAGGATTCACATTCAATATTTTATGTGTACCTTGGCATTTGAGACAGCACATAAAGTAAAATTGTGTTTATCATATATAAATAGCACTCATTTCAACATTAAAGGGCAATAATAGCAATAAAGTAATTACTATTCAGATTTTAGCCATTTCTAAATTCCCTAGATTCCAGTGAGAAGTGATGTCTTCTCTTTGATCCAGAAGATCGGTTGGTTGGAAACATTTCGTCTCCTTGATTTGTGTATCATATACTTTCATTTGATGCTTTTTTCTTATAAAATCAGAGTAATCACTTTTGAAGGTATATCTCCATTTTTATTCTTATATACTTATAGTTCCTCATATTCTTTCTACGTGTAATTTAAATATTCAAAGATCATGCAAAATTGGCATTTAAATCTGTCCTCTACCCTCATAACAATTGTATGCTAAGCTAATTGTATTACATTTTGTTAAAGGAAAATATGTTTCTAAGAAGTCTTTAGAAACATCTAGAGTCTCTGAAGTGCCTTTTCTAGAAATAAAAGAATTCCCACTGTCCAATCTACTTTGATTAAAGATTCATGTCCAGCTCCACAACATTTAGAAAAAGTTGTGTGTGTTGTTTTGAGGGGAGGAGACATTTTTTATGGAATTTATTGGAATGACAGTCCCTAGCTTGAAATAAAGTGGAGTGATTGAAGAAAAAAGCCCATTATTTTATGAACAATAACAGATAACTTCTCACAAGCTGGGTTGGGATCTCATCCGCAGGAGATATCCTTATGACAGCCCCCTTTGCAAAATTAAAAACTTAAACATTTAACCTTTGAAGTGAATTTTTGTTTTCTTTCCCGAGAGTCACATGATGCCATGTCCTCGGATGGGCATAATGATCGCTTTAATATTTTTCCCGGTTATTTGCTCCTTACCCCGGTGACTTGAGGAAGGATTAGCATCCGGTAGCCCAGGTTTCAGAATGCGCCATTGATGCAGCGAGGCAGACGTGGTTTGGGAATTTCATTGGGACAGAGAGCGAGGAAGGTGCTGGCCGGCCTGTGCTTGTTGTTGTTGGAAATGTGACCCTGGGCTCCCCGCTCGTCTGTGACCCAGGAGCGCGGCCCGAGAGGACAGTGAGTGCACACGGATGACAGAAGTGTCTGGGCCGCTCACTCATCAGGGCCCACAAAGGGGCATAGAAACGCGGGGCTTTTGTGGGGCTTGGCAGCTTCGGATCGAGTGTCCGTCGGGGAATTTAATTACACGGGCACGGGAGGAACGGCACAGTGGCTACATTAATAAACCGAAGCATTAAAGAAGAATAGCCCAGTTATTGCTGAATTATGGGAAACACGCCGCCTATTCATTCCTGGGGGTATTAGAAGGGGGGAGGCCTCGGACGGTGCGCTCTCGAGGCATAAAGACAGACTTTCTTGCCGCTCTAGACCTGTGGGAAGGTTCAAAGTCGCGCCCAGGAGCATAAGTCTCGCTTTGTCTAAGATGCTTAACATATCCGCAGCGGAGTCCGTTTTTAGGGCGCTGAATAAATTGGCCGGAGCCCCCCCCCCCCCCGTGGGCCGCACAAACCATCTCCAAGTAGCCTCTCCAGCAGATCCCAGTCCTGGTCACTCCCAGTCCTGGGCCTCCCGTTCAGAGACTCCCTGTCTGCGCTCAGAGGTTGCTAGCTTCCGAGAAGTGGCCTATTATTAATACAGTGGCACCTCGAGATGCGAGTTTAATCCGTTCCGTCACCTTGAGGCGTGGGAAACTATGAGACACTAGAGTCGCGGTAAACTGGTGGGTCGTGTGCAGCCGGCCGATCCGCGCCATGACTCCTGTCTCAACTGTTGCTCGTATTTCAAAGCAAAAATCGCTCGCTCGACGGCTCGTATCTCAAACATCTCGTATGTTAGGGCCCTCGTATCTCGAGGTGCCACTGCACGCTGATGACTTTTAAAGATCGCTTCCAATCCTAACATTGCGGGAGGCTCTGCATTCTGGAAAATGTGTGGCCGGGAGGAAATAAACACTTCACTTGCACAAAAACCATGTACAACATAGAGAGGATGGTCCAGACAAGCACTCTTGATTATACCAGTTCCGTTTTATGTTTTGAGGTTTTAGGGAGATCTTGGGGAATTCAGATGTGAACAAGTCCAGTAACAGACTCTGAGGGACCGATGGCTTCTTTTCTTCAACGGAACCAGACTGGTCTGATTTATGGACCGCACGCCGAGAGGAACAGCCCCCGGTGACACATGAGCCAGCAGGCCATTTCGCCGGGGACGCAGACTGTTTATCTCAGAGAAGTCGCTCCGGCAAAGATTCCTAGGCCAGTGGTTCTTCAGCTGGGCGGGCCCCGGATCACATGGAAGACGGGGGACACAGGTTTCTGGAACCCCCTCTGCGTTCTGAGTCTGCGGACTGAGAACTGCAGTCTGCCTCTCTCCATCCAGCCCTCGTTCATGCTGAGCAGCTGGCTATGGACGGGGTGGCGGGGGACCATACTCTGAGAACCACTGCTTTAGGCAGAATGACACTGCTTTCCAGTCTTTTTTTAAAAATATACTGTATTGATTTTTTACAGAGAGGAAGAGAGGGATAGAGAGTTAGAAACATCAATAAGAGAGAGAGACATCGATCAGCTGCCTCTGTGCACCCCCTACTGGGGATGTGCCCACGACCAAGGTACGTGCCCCTGACCCGGAATGGAACCTGGGACCTTTCAGTCCGCAGATCAACGCTCAAACCGGTTTTGGCTACTTTTGAGTCTTAAAAGAACTTGCAAATCCCCTCTACTTTAGCAGAATGAAGACAGTTGTTGTTTTTGTTTTGTGTGTGTGTGTGTTTTTTTTTTTTCATTTCACTTGGATCTACATGTGGCTCTCATGAGCTGGTCCTGCGTAACTCAAAAGGCAGAGTTTAAAGATAATGATGATGAGCCCTAGCCGGTTTGTCTCAGTGGACAGAGCGTCGGCCTGTGGACTGAAGGGTCCCAGGTTGGATTCCGGTTAAGGGCACATGCCTGGGTTTCGGGCTCGATCCCCAGTAGGGGGCATACAGGAGGCAGCCCATCTATGATTCTCTCTCATCATTGATGTTTCTTTCTCTCTCTTCCTTTCCTTTCCTTTCTAGAAACAACAAAATGATAAGATATATCTATTATTTATCTTATATGGAACAAGATAAAATTATCAATTTGTAAGAAATGACAAATGTGGCTTAGTTAATATCCAGAGAATATCTGCTTGCTGGTTCTGGTGTAAATATCTAGTGGAAAATCGGATTTAGATATGGCAAGTCTAAAAGAAAAATCTCAGACTATATCATTTATCATATATCTTGCTTGCATAGCTTTGTCTGCAATCAGAGGCTTAAAAACACCTGGTGAATGTTTAAAAACTTCTACCTAGTTCCATTAAGAAGTAGAAATACAGAACATATTAAGAGTAACGGAGCGGAAACCGGTTTGGCTCAGTGGATAGAGTGTGGCCTGTGGACTGAAAGGTCCCAGGTTCGATTCCGGTCAAGGGCATGTATCCTGTTTGTGGGCACATCCCCAGTTGGGGGCATGCAGGAGGCAGCTGATCTATGTCTCTCTCTCATCGATGTTTCTAACTCTCTATCCCTCTCCCTTCCTCTCTATAAAAAATCAATAAAATATATATATTTTTAAAAAAGAGTAATTCTGAAGCAGAGCAGGGAAGAAGAAATATTTGCACGCTCTGCAAAGTACGTTGGCCACATGTCCACCAATGTACAAAGAATTTGAAAATTCGCTCTCATATTCATATTGAATACAGTGGTACCTCGAGATACGAGTGCCCTAACATACGAGATTTTTGAGATACGAGCCGTTGAGTGAGCGATGTTTGCTTTGAAATACGAGCAACATTTGAGATACGAGTAATTGCGAGGATCGGCCGGCTGCACACGACCTACCAGTTTACCACGACTCAAGCATCTCATATTTTCCCACGCCTCAAGGTTATGGAACGAATTAAACTCATATCTCGAGGTACCACTGTACATTTTATTGATTTTCTACAGAGAGGAAGGGAGAGGGATAGAGAGTTAGAAGCATCGATGAGAGAGAGACATCGATCAGCCGCCTCCTGCACGTCCCCTACTGGGGATGTGCTCGCCACCAAGGTACATGCCTTTGACCGGAATCGAACCCGGGACCTTTCAGTCCGCAGGCCGACGCTCTATCCACTGAGCCAAACTGGTTTCAGCATAAGACGACATTTTAACCCAGGAAAATCTTCTCAAAAGTCGGGGGTCATCTTATACACCGGCTGTCATTGTATAGGGCAAGTATATCCCAAACGCTATATTTTAACTGGAAAGGTTGGGGGTCGTCTTATACGCCGGAAAATACAGGCAGGCACTAAAGAATCTACTTGAAAGTCAGGTCAAATGACACCCCTTCATGAGGCATTTCAGATTTCCCAGCTGGAAATGTCCTTGTCATTGTCCTCTGAGCACCCCCACCTCCTGCATTGAATCATCATATTTGACTTCATGTTCTCATTCCTCTTATATATGTCCTATCTCCTAGCAGATCCTTCACCATGAGCATCACCCTTTGGACATGGTGTGTCCAAGGAAGGCCAGCATCTTCCTCTCAAAACTACATGCTAAGTGAGCACATGCAGGGGACAGGCTACAGATTTTACTGGGCCCCGGACCTCTTGAAAATGTGGGGGCCTTTGTTTAAAAAGTACCATATTTCCCGGCGTATAAGATGACTTTTTAACCCAGGAAAATCTTCTCAAAAGCCGGGTGTCGTCTTATAGGGCGAGTCTATCCCAAACTCTCTATTTTAACTGGAAAAGCTGGGGGTCGTCTTATACGTCCAGTCGTCTTCTATGCCAGAAAATAGGGTATAAAGAAATTCCATTTCAGAACTGGGAAATGAAGAAATGTCATCTTTAATGAAATACCACCGTTTTCCTGAACTTTCTCAAATAACTTTTTTAACAAATCAACCTTCATCCTACTGTGCATTTCTAAGAAGCCTGCGGGTGCCAATGTGCTGCTTGCTTTTGGTGACAAATTCCTTTGTGATGTGTCAGAGCAGAGCCATGCGGGGTGGCTTGGGGGTGGTCCTTGTAGCCCCTTCATTCTTGAACGAGGCCTCATTTATGCGAGAGGGGGGCTCTTCCGAACCGAAATGGAGAGCAGAGTCTGCCTGGGAAACCCCGCCGCTGGAAGCGTGGTCTTGTCCAGATAGTGAGAAAATAATTGTCTCCAGGTTTGATGAAGGGTTCATAGTGCTAACATTTTAGGATAAAATACAGCTGGTTTCAAATTCCACTGTCAGCTCAAAATCAAGCTAATTTCATGTGGTTTGGGGTTTTGCGACTACTTTTTTCTTTTTTTTTTTCAGTGTCTCTCAGGACTTTTTGTTCTAGAAACACCCACCCAAAATGTTTGATTTTACTTAGGCCCCGATACCCATCCTGGGCGCATTACTGATCGCGTCCAGCAGAGGGCACCATCACACCTCCATCCATTCCGGAGGCCCCCCTTACTTCAGCCAACCCCTCACAGAAGTTCTTCAGAACCTCAGCCGGGACCCACAGCCTCTCTGCTCAGGGGGAGAGGAAACTAAGGAGGAAAAGACCATTTTGTTTTCCCGAGGCGGCAGCTTCTGCAGTTCCAGCGGAAGCTCTGGTGTCAGAGGTGGCTGTGAGCGTTCTCCTCGGGAAACTTCCATCTAACACATCATTTTTGTTTATGTCCATCTTCTGAGCTACATTTCCAGTCACTTGAGAAATCCCCTCTGCATACTTAGATAAAGAAATATACATAAATAATGCAAACGAGCAGGCTAAGCTAAATGCCAGGTTGTCTCTTAAGGACAGATATTCATGAACTCTGCGGCTTAAAGCGGCGGCTTCTCAATCACGGAAGCTCTTCTTGCAGTTTGATGAACAGCTGACTGCATTCCTGTTCGTCTTTGGGTTTGGTTTTTCCCCTTAGAATGGTCATTTAAGTCATCCACGTGGAGTGTGTCAAGTTTATTATCTAACAAATAATAAACAAGTGGTCAGCATCGCCAAAGACCCCTATCGTACACTAGTCATGTATACTTAAAGGGATTGAGACTATAGAGTCACATTTGTTTCCATAATTCGCTATGCATTTATAGTAACAACGTGTACTTCAGTGGGTTAAGCCAGCGGGACAGGCCCTGTTACATGGCAAGAGAGAATATTAGAACGAGAAGGAGCTTTTGAGAAATTTACATTCCCTGTGTCCCAACACTGGGACAAGAAGCATCACCCATGATGTGGTTTTTATGTAGCAATATGCTTACTTTTAAAATTATACTCCACATAGAACATGAAAATGTCTCTTCTAACCATACATTTACTCAGAATATACGCATTTAGCCAAATAACTGTGGGTAGAAATGTGAAAACATTTCTACGCACAATCCTGAAAATAGCAAGCCTGTTGCACTACGGAAGAAAGTACAGTGGTACCTCGAGATACGAGTGCCCTAACATATGAGATTTTTGAGATCCAAGCCATCGAGCAAGTGATTTTTGCTTTGAAATACGAGCAACATTTGAGATAGGAGTCATCGCGCGGATCGGGCGGCTGCACACGACCCACCAGTTTACCGCGACTGAGCATCTCATAGTTTCCCACGCCTCAAGGTTATGGAACGAATTAAACTCGTATCTCAAGGTACCACTGTATTCTGTTTTAAAAAGTGCAAACTACTGGTTTGGCCTTAATTTTCAGAAAGATAGGTTTTTAGCTGTAATCCCCGGTACCCAAGAAAATAATTGATGTTTTGGCTAGCATCATTTGTTAAGGAAGTTTTTGGCCCTTAATCCTTTTATTCCAAGCTGAACTCTGGATGAGGGGAAATTTGATCTTGTGTTTTAGGCACGGAATGACCATGGAAAATATTTGTTGATTGATTGGTGTTGCCGAAACATTAGCAAAGAATGTTGTATCTTTGGATCTGATAAGCCAGAAACTGACAAAACTGTACTTTATATGAATTTATCTCTGAGTTTAAAACATACAAATCTTTTACATCTGTTATTACTCAGCCCTGTAATTGGGTTAATTACTCTTTTACACCGTGGAAAGCTGTCCTTCAGTTCTTTTTTTTAAGTTTTACTGGCACATAGCCTTTATTTTTTATTTGATAAACCTTAATTGTTCAGATTATTACAATTGTTCCTCTTTTTTTTCCCCCATAACTCCCCTCCACCCAGTTCCCACTCCTCGCTCTGCCCTTACCTCCCCCCCAGCACTGTCCTCATCCATAGGGGTATGATTTTTGTCCAGTCTCTTCTCGCACTCCCCTCACCCCTTTCCCCTGAGAATTGTCAGCCCACTCCCTTTCTATGCCCCTGGTTCTATTATATTCACCAGTTTATTCTGTTCATCAGATTTTTAATTCACTTGATTTTTAGATTCACTTGTTGATAGAGATGTATTTGTTGTTCATCATTTTTATCTTTACCGTTTTCTTCTTCTTCCTCTTCTTAAAGAGTACCTTTCAGCATTTCATATAATGCTGGTTTGGTGCTAATGAACTCCTTTAGCTTTTTCTTATCTGTGAAGCTCTTTATCTGACCTTCCATTCTGAATGATAGCTTTGCTGGGTAGAGTAATCTTGGTTGTAGGTTGTTACTGTTCATCACTTTGAATATTTCTTGCCACTCCTGTCTGGCCTGCATCGTTTCTATTGAGAAATCAGCTGACAATAGTATGAGTGCTCCCTTGTAGGTAATTAACTGTTTTTCTCTTGCTGCGTTTAATATTCTCTGTCTTTTGCTCCTGGTATTTTAATTATGATATGTCTTAGTGTGGTCTTCTTTGGATTCCTTTTGTTTGGGGTTCTGTGCACTTCCTGGACTTGTAAGTCTATTTCTTTCACCAGGTAAGGGAAGTTTTCAGTCATTATTTTTTCAAATAGGTTTTCAGTATCTTGCTCTCTCTCTTCTTCTGGCACCCCTATAATTCTGATATTGCTATGCTTGAAGTTGTCCCAGAGGCTCCTTACACTATAATCAAATTTTTGGATTCTTTTTCTTTTTGCTTTTCCAGTTGAATGTTTTTTGCTTCTTTTTATTTCAAATCTTTGACTTGATTTTTGCATTCCTCTAGTGCTGTTGGGTCTCTGTATAATATTTTTTATTTCAGTCAGTGTATGTTTAATTTCTAGTTGGTCCTTTTTCATCTCCCCTTGGGTCTCGCTAAATTTATTGGCCTTTTCTAGAAAATCCTTGAAAAATCTTATAACTGTGGTTTTGAACTCTATATCTAGTCATTTGTTTTTCTCCATTTCTTTAATTTGTGATCCATTTCTTTGTCTCTGCATTTTCACTGCTTCCCTGAGTTTGTAGAGTAGCTTTGTGTGTTAGGTGTCCTATATGGCTCAGTAGCTCCACCTTCCCAGTTACCTGAGGTGGACTTTCTTGGTGCACCCTTTTGTGAACTGTGTGTACAGCCTTGTTATAGTTAAGTCTTGATTGGTATCACTGGGGGAAACTGATCTCCAGGCCAATTGGTTGTGAGGATCAACTGTGTCTACACTGAGTGAACTTCTGTGCTGGAGACAGCCTTATGAGACAAGACTTGCAAAATTGCAACAGCCTGTGTGCTAAGCTTGGATGGGTGGAGTCTCAGGGATGAGCAGACAGCCTTGGCTTCCCGTCAGCCCTGCCCTTTGAGGCCCCTGGGTCTCAGTGTCCTTGGTAATCACTGCAGTCCTCTCTGCACTCACTCGCACTCGCACTTCCAGACCTCTGTCTTTCACAGCTCCCCTGAGTTTCTGTGTGCTCCTCTCTTTTCCTGACAGTCCAGATTCCCCCTGTATGAGTCTGAGACCCCAGGATATCACCCAGAACTGGGATTCAGTGCAGTTGGAACTGGGGTTCAGTGTAGTCAGGAGTTCCATCTCCCTCCCGCTAGAGAAAGCCAGCCAGACACTTAGCCGCCCTTACTCTCTGCACGCATGTCTCTGTACCTCAGCTTTTTGCAGCTCCTCTGGGTCTCCGTGTGCCCCTCTCTTTCCCTCTAGTTGTAGAATTTCCACTCAGCCAGCTTTCCTGTGGTTCTGGGTGATGTCCGTTCTGTCTTTTAGCTGTAGTTTTGAAATTGTTGTGCGAGACAGCAGTTTAGGTATTCACCTATGCTGCCATCTTGGTTTCTCTACCGTCCTTTAGTTCTGATTACAGAGAAGTCTATCTGTTCACATGCACACATATGTATGGAAAATATTCTATTGACCACACACACATAAAACCTGCTTAACATTGAACTTCATTTCTGAGAAAAGATCAACTTTCTAATTCATGTCATTCAAATTATTTCTTTAAAAAATTGCAATATATACAGTATGCAAAAGAGAGTATTATGTCTTGATGAGAATGAAATGAGAACAATTTTATTGATTTTTTACAGAGAGGAAGGGAGAGGGATAGAGAGTTAGAAACATCGATGAGAGAGAAACATCCATCAGCTGCCTCCTGCACATACTGGGGATGTGCCTGCAACCAAGTATATACCTTGACCGGAATCAAACCTGGGACCCTTCAGTCTGTAGGCCAATGCCTATTCACTGAGCCAAACTGGTTAGAGCAATAAACACTCTTTTGAAATCATCATATTTTACTGATAGAGTTTTATTTTATTTAAACAAAGCCCGGCATTGGACATGTTATCACTAATTGCTTTCGTTGTGTGTGTTTTTTCCTTTCATCTGATGATATTGTTCCCTTATGTTAGCATTTTGGCAGGCTCCTGGGATATAAGATCTTTTCAAGCTCTCCCAGACATGGCTTCATTTCTGTTCTATTTTCATTATGTTTGGAATATTACAAACGAGGCTATTGGCATGTTACATGTGACTTATTTTTATCCATGGCTATCTGGAAGCATAGCAACACTTAAGTAAGCAATACCACTAATACAATTGAAATACAAATCATGTTAGAATGTTCCAGATTTTATGAACAAAACTAGATTGCTCGACAATTTTAAAGGGGCTGTGGTAGTTCTCCGCAAGATCAGCAACCCTCCAAGATGAACTGGTGGTATTTCTTTTAAAAGAGGAATTCCTGATTTGGGCATGAAGGCCCGATGAGCTGTAGAGATTTCTACAGCCACATCATTAGGGCTCCCCTGGAATTGAAGGCCTTCCAGGCCCTCTCCCACTCAACTTGAACTTGGGCTTAGCTTTAAGCTGTGCTCTCGGACGGCTCGCTTCTTCCCAAGTTTGAACTGCTCACGTGCTGCTGAAAGTTTCTGGTTGTTTGGATGCCCAAGCACTGGCACAAAAAGACACTTCCGCCTCAGCATTTAATTGCATTTTCGTTTGCTTTTAAGAATAATCTTTTCCAAATCCAAAGAGAAAGCCTCTTGCTATGGAGAATGTAAGAGGAAATTCTGCCAGAGCGTAAAATTCCAAGGGTTCTCAGTACAGTGGTGCCCTCAGGAAGAAAAGATGATTAAAGCAGAGCACTGCTAAAATAGTCCCTGGAAACAGGGTGTTTCTTTCCGCTGAGTTCCGGATCTCATTGTCATTGGACATGAACATGCCAACATGAATGATGACATTTTTTCCCAGCTCAACATTGGGATGAATGCAGAGATGATAGGAAGAATTAATGATTGCCCTTTTATCCTGAAAAGACTCAACACGCCCAGGAAACTTCATTAAAAGAAGGTACCCTATTACCTCTGGCCTCAAACTCACTAAACGGCAACCCTTACTTTCTGAAGATCTTTGGACTCTCAGCGAGTGGGCTTTCCGTCGACATATCCAGGAGATCACAGGCTGCACTGGAAATGAGAGTTTAAATAAAAACCCCAACCCAGATTTTACATTTTAAATGTATATTGCTGAGGATCAGGTCATATCTTGATTTGTTCTGGAGTAACACAAACCTAGAACTACCTTAAGAAATTCCCTCTGTTTCTGACTCTCTATTTCTCCACCATTTTTTAGCGAAAGCAATGGTTTTGAACTTGAAAGACGTGGCAAAGCTAGTGAGCCTAGTGCCAAAGTCTCTGATTCCTTCAGATATGGGGTGGGGCCCCAGAAGGTTCGTGTCTAAGCTGCTGTTATAGCCCTGCCCTGGTTTAATCAGCTCAGTTGCCAGGCGATGCTGTTGCTGCTGACCCAAAGACACACTTTGAGGACCAATGAGCTGGTCTCATCATAGAAGGGGCTCTTGCTCTTCCAAGCCCTTGCAGAAGCGTCTGACGGGTCCGAAGGAATTCTTTTCGGCAGGAATCATCCTTAACCCCTCCTCTGATCAGTAGAATGCGTTTAAGAAGGAAAGAGCCAAACCTTTCATAACTTTCTAGAGCCCAAAGAATATCCAGTGGTTCCTTAAAGAGAAAGGCACATTTCTCATTAATCCTCTTAGCAGTTTTCTTCCTCAACTATTAGCCTTTAGGAGAACTTAATGTTCCGGAGGTGCTGCCTCTCTCTAGAACAGCGGTTCTCAACCTGTGGGTCGAGATCCCTTTGACGGTCAAATGAGTTTTTCACAGGGGTCGCCTAAAACCATCTGAAAATGTAGTAATGTGGTTTACTGTTGTTATATTAAGACTGTTACCCATGCTACACCATGCTTCAAGACAAAATTTCATTTATTTGTAATTAGAAATAAATATTTCACAATATCTAATTGTGATTATCACTATGCTTTAATTATGTTCAATTTGTAACAATGAAAATACATCCCGCATATCAGATATTTACATTACGACTCATAACAGTAGCAAAATTACAGTTACGAAGTAGCAACGAAAATAACTTTATGGTTGGGGGTCACCACAACAACATGAGGAACTGCATTAAAGGGTTGTGGCATGAGGAAGGTCGAGAACCACTGCTCTAGAAGTTCCCTGATATGAAACTGAGGACTGCCCGGGCAAGTGTAGCTCATTGGTCAGGTGTCATCCTGTGCACTGAACGGTCACCAGTTCAATTACTGATCAGGGCACATGTCCAGTTTGCAGGTTGTGTACAGGAGGCAACCCATCAATGTGTCTCTCCCTCTCCCTCTCCTTTCCTTTCTCTCTAACATCAGAAAAACATAGTTTAAAGAAGAAAATGAAGACTTCTAACTTTAACCTGACTAGAGTCGAATCTTGTTATGATCCCATGTTGTTACAGCTGATAATGCTTGAGGTGATTATTCAAATATCAAGTTAGAATCTAATAAACTACATTGGAAGTAAATTAAGTCAGGGATTCTCAACTTGGGCACGATTTACATTTAGGACTAGTCATTCTTTGGTGTGGGAAGCTGTCCTGAGTTTGTAGGATGTCTAACAGCATCCCTGTCTCCCTCACTAGAAGCTACTAGAACTTCACCCTAGTTTTGACAAAATGTTAGAAACATTGTTTAATGTCCCAAGGCAGGACAAAGTCCCCCCTGATTGAGAACCACTAATTTAAACCACTCACAAAGTCATTGGAATGTAGAAAAGAATTATAAATAACATTCTTAAGAACCTACCACCATAACTCACGTGACTTCATGGTCAAGGTTTGGCCATCACAAACCTTCATACACTGCCTATTGCCCCTTGACCCTTTGTCTCCTCAACTCGGTGATCCTACCTTCTGCTCCTTCTCTTTCTGTCCAAGAGGGGATATACATGGAAAGAAATAAACAGGATTAAATACAGTGGTACCTCGAGATATGAGTTAATTCATTCCGTAACCTTGAGGCGTGGGAAACTATGAGACGCTCAAGTCGCGATAAACTGGGGTCGTGTGCAGCCGGCCGATCCCTGCGATGACTCGTATCTCAACTGTTGCTCGTATTTCAAAGCAAAAATCGCTTGCTCAATGGCTCGTATCTCAAAAATCTCGTATGTTAGGGCACTCGTATCTCGAGTACAGTGCAATTTTACTTTGGACCACTTGAAAGAGAGATGATCAGAATTTCTAAATTCCTAATATTATATCTGGGATCAACATGGCCGGGAGTGTTTGAATCATGCTTCATCTTCTGTACGCTTTGATGTGTTCTATTAATTTGTAATTATTGGAGTGGTATGTTTGACTTTAGCAGTCTCTGTAAACGCCCAGACATTGCAGAGGCTTGAAAGAGGTCTGTAAACAATTCGAAGCTTGTCAGACTGTCTGGGGCTGGGGTGAGCTCGGAACTTCCTCTCACTCATTTCCAAGCTATTTGGGGGTTTCTATTTATGACAACACAGAAAATTCTCATTAATGAGCTGTCACTTTCTCTAACAAAAAGGCTGTTCTTCATCCTAGCTTCTTAGCGCATCAAGAAAATAGCTCATTAATATAACAGAGAGTATGATGCAAGGAAGGAAGAGTACTGAAATGTCCCCCTGAATAACCATGCATTTATGCCTCTCCACTGCTTTGGACCTGGGGCTGGAGATGGGGACATGGTAGGAGGTATCACAGTACCTCCTGAGGAGGAGAAAAAGAGAAGAGCTATTTCATGAACTCAGCAGTCAGCCTGAAGGTGGGACATGGCTGGTTTCTGTCTCTCACAGTTATGGCGACAATACTTTCAGAGCAAAATCAAGGAGCACGGTCTGACACCAGAAATGGTGTTACTTCCAGATGTGAACAGCCTCTGGGAAAGGGAGATTAGAACTTGACATGTTGGAATTTTCTGGGATATTTATGTGGATTACATAAGAGGACGAACGAAGTAAATATACACAATCATTATTCTCCCGTATATAGTGCCTAATGTGATTGGAGACTTCGTGTCCAATGCGGGAATGTGGTGGGTGATCCATCAATGTTTGTCAGAGGGAGGAAGGAGAGCAGGAAGGAAGTTGGGAAATATGGCCTGTCTCCTCCAAAGTAAGGAATGGTCTGACTTGAAATTCACAGAACAAACTAATAACTCTCATATGGTTGGTGGGGTTGAAATAAATACAAGTTTTAAGGAAAGGACATTATTTATATTAAAACCTACACACACAAAAATTATATCTTACTAGAGGCCCAGTGCACAAATCCATGCACCAGCGGGGTCCCTTGGCCTGACCTGTGGGATTGGCTGAAACCAGGGGGTCCCAGGTTGTGAGGGGGTGCAGGCCAGGCGGAGGAACCCCACTGGTGCACGATCAGGCCGGGGAGGGGAGCAGGGGTTGGCCAGCTGGGGAGGGACCACAGGAAGGCTCCAGGTTGTGTCCGGCCCATCTCGCTCAGTCCTAATCCACCAGACCCCAGGAGCAAGCTATCTTACTGGTTGGAGTGTCTGCCCCCTGGTGGTCAGTGCATGTCATAGAAACGGTTGAGCAGCCTTAGCATATCATTAGCATATTACGCTTTGGTTGGTTGAATGGCTGACCAGTGGACCAGACACTTAGCATATTAGGCTTTTATTATATAGGATTACCAATCAATCCCACTTCTAGGAATTTATCCTAAGGAAGTAAGTGAACAAATCTGCTAGCATGAGCATAAAATAATTCAATGTGCACACACCTCATTGGATTATCCTGATCGCTAACTGCTTAGTATAATAACAGCCTTTTCTCAAGAGTTATTTTATTAAAGGAACTCATGCATTTGTTAGATGTATCCTTTCACTATAGCCAGGTTTTGATTGTAACGACATAATTATTGCCCATTATGTTGTTGCCCATTACTTGTTAATTTATATAACTTACTAATTGCATGATTATGTCATTTACATGACTTATCAACACAATATATAATGATATCATTCTAGAAAGAGGGAAAAGTTGGCTGCTGCTTATTTTAGTATAACTTCTGGGTAAAATAAAGCCAATGGACACATAAGATTGGTCAGGCATTTCTATCAAGACACAAATAATCGCCAAAACCGGTTTGGCTCAGTGGATAGAGCTTCGACCTGCGACTGAAAGGTTCCAGGTTCGATTCCGGTCAAGGGCATGTACCTTGGTTGCGGGCACATCCCCAGTAGGGGGCGTGCAGGAGGCGGCTGATCGATGTCTCTCTCTCATCGATGTTTCTAACTCTATCCCTCTCCCTTCCTCTCTGTAAAGAATCAACAAAATAAATTTTTTAAAAAGACACAAAGAATGGATTTCTCCGTTCTTTTAAAGAACCCAGCAGAAAATACTAGCTCCAGTCAGTGGCTAACCCCTTTACTTGCACACAGTTTTGGCTGCCTCCCGACCATCCCATCAGCGAACCCCGCCTGCATTTCCTGCTCCAGGAATTCTGTCGTTGCCAGCAATGAGCTCCCACACCTGTAATAACAATGGACCACGAATGTTGGCTCACCAGGTAGCCTCTTTCCCCAGAGGACTCGCGGCACATACTCTTCCCCAATGTAACCATAAATTCAGGGCGGTTACCTTGAGCTGTCTCATTTAGAAGTGAATGATCACTTTTTCAAAAGGAAGAATCCGCTGTCCTCCTCTCTCCCCCCCCCCCACCCGCTGCCTCCTCCGACCTTCTCCAGACTTTCTGCCTTTGGCACTTCCTCTCCTGAAGTGTGTCTTTTGAATCCAAAGCGTCACGGTGGTTCAGGATGAGGATGCTAAATGAGAACCAAAGAATAAAATGGCACACGAGGATTACAGCTCCCAGGACGTCACGCCGTCCGAAGAGCCAGAAGCTTCAGGAGGGAGGGCCCGCTCCTGAGCAGCATGCGAGTCCGGTGCCATGTAAGTGGATCCACTTGTATAAATTTGCACTGGAGTTTAAATTTCAGTGGGTGACAACTCTGACGGCGGTCCGAATTCGCTAAGTGCCTCTGGCTGCCATCACTCAAATCCTTTCCCTGCACTGTCAGAAGCTTGTCAAGCCACCAAATTCTTTCTGAGATAAATGAGCCGAAGAGGGCAAAACTGGCGAACCTGCCAGAAGCCTGCTGCTCTGTCTCTCCCAGATATGAGAAGACGGAGCGCTCTCCGGCACACAGTTCACTGCACACACGATGCTTCTAGTGGGGGAGAAGGAAACACACCTCAGCCCACAACTTCATTTTCTTCCGTGGAGCCAGCGACCGATCTACCCTGCTGGCTATCCATGGTGACAGATGGGCACAGTCAGTTACTGAATTGCTGGGCAGTGGCAGTTTTGAGGTTAAAAACGTATTTGTTTTATTTTTATTGAAGTGATTGGGGTGACATTGGTTAATAAAATTATATGGGTTTCAGGGGTACAGTTCTATGATGCATCATCTGTATGTTGTACTGTGTGGTCACCATCTAAGGTCAAGTCTCTTCCATCATCATTTATCCCCCCTTTACCCTCTTCTACCTCCTCTCACCCCCCAACCCCACTTTCCCTCTGGTAATCACCATGTTGTCTGTCTATGAGGGTGTGTTTTATTTTAATATATTTTATTGATTTTTTACAGAGAGGAAGGGAGAGAGATAGTTAGAAACATCGATTAGCTGCCTCCTGCACACCCACCACTGGGGATGTGCCCGCAACCAAGACACATGCCCTTGACCGGAATCGAACCTGGGACCCTTGAGTCCACAGGCCAATGCTCTATCCACTGAGCCACACTGGTGAGGTCGAGGGTACGTTTTCTTTTTTGCTTAATCCCTTCACCTTTTCCCCCAGCCCCTGAATCCCCTCCCCTCTGACAGCTGTCAGTCTGCTTTCTGTATCTCTGAGGCTATTTCTGTTTTGTTTATTTGTTTATTCTGTTATTTATATTCCACACGTAAGTGAAATCATATGGTATTTATGAAAAACTTCTTGAGTGCTCTCATCTAAGAGTTTTGGAGGATGGAATAGTGGAGGTTTCAAGTTACCTCCAAATAATGCTCTTTGAATCGACTCCATTGTTTCCCATCTGGTTTATTGTAGTTCTCTCTGCAGGATGTATCTTACTTCACACAGAGGATATGGTCCTGGAAAGCTAAGCCTGGAGATTAACCTTAAGAAATTGCCATGGTGCCAGTCAAAAATGGCCAGATATTATCATAGTCTCCAACCTAAATATCAAAATGGTTTTTATGAAACCAAAATGTCTTTCGCTGGTTCCCGGGGAAATCCCCAGTGAAATACATTTTATGGTAAATGTCAAGGTAAAAGATGGAATCCCTTTGTAAATCCAATCACGGCGAGTGCATTGATCTCTGTGGTTCCACGTTCTGTTTGCTTAAAGCAGGCACATCTGTCGCCTGAGAAAGAGCGAAGTGGAGAAATGGAAAGCCGTGTTGGCCCTCTGCTCAGCCTGGGGCCTGCAGGCTCTCACTCCCAAGCACCCTCAGGAATGCTGTGGAGAAGTGATCCCTTTAGTTGCGGTTTCTTCTTCTTTCTCTCAGGAATTTCTGTTTTCTCTCCAATCGGAGTCAAGTAGCCTAAGGAAAAAGCAACTCTTGTGCGGTTTCGCCCAGAGGCCTTAGACTTCTGTTCATTTCCCTTTTCCTCTCTGACCTGCTGACCACCCTCTTCTGCTGCAGCTTTTCATCAGTCTTGGCCAAGACTGGTTTGGCTCAGTGGATAGAGCGTCAGCCTGCGGACTGAAAGGTCCCAGGTTCGATTCTGGTCAAGGGCATGTATCTTGGTTGCGGGCACATCCCCAGTAGGGGGCGTGCAGGAGGCAGCTGATTGATGTCTCTCTCTCATCGATGTTTCTAACCCTCTATCCCTCTCCCTTCCTCTCTGTAAAAAATGTATTTAAAATTTTTTTTCATCAGTCTTGGAAGAAACTCATTTAAATCCCAAATTATACAGAATGCATCCTGAATACTGAAGAGTAAGAATTATTTTGTTGCCATTCAATTACTTCTTCCCCCCCGCAACTAGATAAAAAAAAAGAATTATTTACACATATCTGAACCATCAGCCTACATTTCACTCCCCTAAAATAAAATTCATTTCAGGGAATGGGCATTTTGAGGAACTACTAAATGTGGAAATTAATATCTTGGCATAAAATGCCCGGACATTTGTTTTTGTGAAGGTTTGAATGACTACTGGAAAAATATAACCTAAGATATTCATCTATATCAGTAAAATGACCAGATAATTTCTACTACCCATTTTCCAGTTGGCTGATTTATGATTATATCTCTTTATTCCATAGTAAGTTCTTGGCATGGAAAGATTCATTCACATAGCTCTACCAACACGGTGCATTTATTTAAACCACACTTGACTAGTGGCATATAAATAATCTCCACAAACCATATTCATTTCCCAAAGGGAATATTAAATGCTAAATAACTTCACAAATTGGAAGCAGCCCCGTCTCTGTGTTCATTTTTGATATAATAAAAAATGATGACATTGTAGCTAGCTTATTTTTAATAATTCACACATTGAGAGCAAAAGAAAATATGACACCATTGCTGGCGGAAGTGGACTCGCACAGGATAGCACATTCGCCTTTCCTTAATGAATGATAGCGGATTGACCAACATCACAATGTCTGCCAGGAATTAAGGATGTGTCTGTTCATAATGGGGCTATAAATTAGCAGAGCGGATTATTCTCCCGAGAGCAGATACATACATACATACATACATACATAGCTTAAGGTCTCAGGGAAGAATATAGCTCGCACATCTTTCATTAGTCCTCATAGAATCTTCATAAAGTAGAAATATCCTAATGTTGCAAGCTAGGAAAATGGATAATGTATCACTCTGGGGCAATGAAAACAATTCTGACTCTTCTGGCGAAGTCTGGCTATGTGTTCAAACAAGGCTGCTTTGCCTGGTGGACATATACAGTGGTACCTCGAGATACGAGTTTAATTCATTCCGTAACCTTGAGGCGTGGGAAACTATGAGATGCTCGAGTCGCGGTGAACTGGTGGGTCGTGTGCAGCCGGCCGATCCGCGTGATGACTCCTATCTCAAATGTTGCTCGTCTTTCAAAGCAAAAATCGCTCGCTCGACGGCTCGTATCTCAAAAAATCTCATATGTTAGGGCACTCGTATCTCGAGGTACCGCTGTAGCTGGTCTCTGTTTCCTGCTCTGCCTTGTAGTTAGCAGTAGACATGGAACTGAGTTCTTATTAGTGGAATATCCAAATTCTCGTCACGGTCTATGAAAACCTCCACTGCCATCTGCGCACTCTCTTCCCTCTACCCGTGATGAAGGCGAGAACACGAAATACCTAAAGAATAGCAGAGCCATGATTTGGTCAGAGGTTCGGTCCCGGAGCCTCAGTCTAGAGAGGAGCATCCAGGAGACCTAAAAGAACCAGGATCACCCATGTGAGACTATCGTGTAATTGTCAGATTGCAACCGTTAAGCTGTCGCGGCTGGTGCCACCAGTAACCTGAAAATACTGTACTACCCCTGCACCGATTGAACCTAGCGACCTTCGGTTCTAGCCGCCCCAAGTTCAGTGCTTTCCTCGTCCACCCCGTTGGAGGACTCCCATTAGCCCCAACCGCATTCTGAGTCCCTCTGTCTTTATATCCCTTTAATATTTTTGAAAGCGCAGTGATGTATGGTGCCCTCTTTCGGGTCAGTTGAAACATAGTTCTGTAGAGCGAAGTCGATCGCCTTCCTTTTCCAAACTAGAGTGAGCTCCACCGGAAACCGTTTGGCTCGATTCATGTGCGATCTTTTTACGAGGTGGTGGTTACATGATGGGCTCTGCATGATGGCGGCTGACTGGTTTTCTGTGGGTTTGGTTTTGTGTGAAAGGAAAACTGTATCTTAAGATATAGGATGAGGAGGAGTTTCCTAACTCCTTATGCACAAGACTCTGAATATTGTTCCCACAAGAGCAATGGTTCTTATTCAGGGCGATTTTCTCCCCAGAAGATAGGTGGCCAAATCTGGAGATATTTTCGATTGCCATAATGTGTGTGTGGCAGTGGGGGGGGCGGCTGCTATGGGTGTAGGCCAGGGCTGCTTCTCAGCATCCTGAGATGCACAGGACAGCCCGCCCAGCAAAGAATTTTCCAGCTCCAAATACCAGCCGCACGGAAGCTGAGAACCCTGGGCGAGGTTGGCAGCTCTGTGAGGGCGAGGGCCATGTCTGTGTCACTCCTCATTGCGTTTTCAGCAGTTTCTAAAACGCCTGAAACAGAATGAATACTTAGCAGTATTTGTTCAATGAATAAATGGCTGAGCCCCACTCAATTAGCAATCATAGGGGAGGGCCGGTGGGTAAAGCAGGGTGTGGAGTGGAACCTTCACTCTGCTGCTCGGTCGGAATGTGTTCCTGAGCAAGCTGCACACCTTTCTAGGCCTCAGTCTCCTCCTCTGTGAGTTGGGCTAACAATAGAACTGATGACTTCATGGAGCTGCGGTAACTATGAAGGGAGAGGAAGAATGTGGGTGCTCAGCAGAGCGGCAGAAATGCCCTCGTAAACACAGTGGCACCTCAAGATACGAGTTTAATTCGTTCCGTAACCTTGAGGCATGGGCAACTATGAGACGCTCGAGTTGCGGTAAACTGGTGGGTCATGTGAAGCCGGCTGATCCGCACAATGACTCCTATCTCAACTGTTGCTCGGATTTCAAAGCAAAAATCGCTCACTCAACGGCTCGTATCTCAAAAATCTCGTATGTTAGGGCACTCGGATCTCGAGGGACCACTGTACTAACTTATTATTCCTAAGAAAAGAAAGGAACCAATGTTTCCTGGGCTTTATCGTGTGCCAGGTACAGAGGTAAGGGTGCACACCAGCTCATTTAATTCTCTCCACAATATCTATGGAGTAGGAAGTTTTGTTTCCATTTTATGGAAGAGGAAGGTGGATTTTAGGGGTGTCGAGTAACCTGCCTAGGCTATTGAGAGGCACAAACAATGTGAGGATCATAAGACCCCAAGGCCCAGGTTCTCTCCCTCAAAACACGCTGGCTTCTCTACACAACTCCTAAAACTTCACTGTGTGCTGTAAAACCCAGGGGTACAAGGGTTAGTCCTTCTGGCTTTACAAAGCTCATTTATGTGGCATTAACAATGTTTGTTGAGCTAGGAGGCAATATCCCCCTTTCCAGAGCTTTCATCTAACGTGTAATGTAGTCTGGCCAACACACTCAGGAGGTTACAAAATCGTCGATCCCATATTGTACCAAGACTTGAAACTCAAAGTGGTAAATCTCTGTATATAAAAGCCTAAGCGACTGGCCAATTAGCCAGTAGCGATGATGCGCACTGACCACCAGGGGGCAGACGCTCAATGCAGAAGCTGCCATGCTCCTGCAGGTCATTGGCAGCAGCCGTTCTCAGGTGACACACCTGGAACCAGAGAGGAGGGAGCCTGATTCCAGGGTGCGTCACCCGAGAACCTCCCTCTTGCAATCCGGGGATTGCTGGGAGTGTGTTTCAGCCAGAGGAATACGTACCTAGATTCATCTGTAACTTTGTCCCTGTTCTGTCTTATCTACTAGAGCAGTGGTTCTCAACCTTTCTAATACAATGACCCTTTAATACAGTTCCTCACGTTGTGGTGACCCCCAACCATAAAATTATTTTCATTGCTACTTCATAACTGTAATTTTGCTCCTGTTAATGAATTGTAATATAAATGTCTATGTTTTCCAATAGTCTTCGGTGACCCTGCTAGTGTTTCTCAACCTGTGGGTCGCGACTCACAGGTTGAAAACCGCTGCTGTAGAGCCTAAGACCATCAGAAAATACACATATTTACATTATGATTCATAACAGTAGCAAAATGACAGTTATGAAGTTTCAACAAAAATAATTTTATGGTTGGGGGTCACCACAACATGAGGAACTGTATTAAAGGGCTCGAGGCATTAGAAAGGTTAAGAACCGCTGTACTAGAGTCTAAAAATCTTGTAACCATACACTCTGTTCTGTTTCCTTTGTGGTATCACCTGAGCCAATGCTTCTGGCAAAGGTAGTATGACTTTCTCAGAGCAAACCTGCATACTACCTGGGAGACAGCAAGTTTGCGTGCCTACATACAATTTCCATAGTCGTGTAAATTTTTAAGACGCAGAAAAGTCACCTCAGATTGATAAAAAAAAAACTCACATTGACTTCATAGCAACAAAGGGATTTAATAAAGCCTCCAATTTCCTATTGAAGCTTATCCAACATCCATCCAATGCTTAACAAGATTTAGCAAATTACATTGAACAATGTTTTGAGAATCAAAACAAAATAAAATAATAAAGGCAAGGAGGCTTTGTGATTATAATCTTTCTCTTATTTCTTCCTTTCTTTCTTTTTTTTTTTTTTGAGTTTAATATTTCTCAGCTTATCTCGTTTTTCCGCGATATTTGTTGGGACAATAGCGGTTGGGTTGTGTTGTAACTTTTATCAAGACCCACATGCTGTATCAGTTTGATGGAGCTTTCCTGGCTTCACAAAAGCAAATCACAACACCTTTGCAAAGGGCCTGGAGGCGCATAAAAGCTGGGCTACCGGTGATGGGAGTGGGGGCCACTGTAAATACGGCCATTCCTCTGGATGCCCGCTAACAAACACCACCTCTGCAGACAGGCAGTGCTTCCCGGGGCTCCGATTGAACTGTGTTTTTCTTTAGAAAAAAACCTCATAGAAAAACTTGGACCTGATAATGACATAGTAAGTGGAGCTTAGAGCTAAGTATGCCTTTAAAAGGTCACAATTAAATAGAAGAACTAAAGCCGAACGAGTTAGGGAAGACTCTGTAACCACTTCGAAAAGGAGGTGACTGAATAGACACGTTACTGGGCCTACTGGAAAGGCGCTGGGTGGAGAACGAGGTTGGCCTGAGGATTGCCCTGCGCTCCGGTGTGAAAGCATTCATTTATGCGTCCTTTTCCTGCGAAACTGACACCATCTGGTTTTGATGCAACAGGCAAGAACTAGTCCATCAAGAAAAGTTATAACAGCTCTCCGAAGTATGTATATTTAAGAGATGTTTTGGCAATAGGTTCTCTTTAGTGATTCATATTAGGATAAACCTCATTCCTGTTTGTCAGAACTTGGAGATGAAATAAAACTGGCATTTGCTCTTTGTGTATTGATTTTTTTTTTTGAACTATTTGGAACCCACCAGAGGAAAAGAAGAAATCATTATGAACAGAACTTGTCTTATTTTAAGCTGTCCTCTTCTCTCTCTTCTCCTCTGTTCTTCTCTCTGCTACCCCCTCTCTCTCCTTTGTTTCCTCAAACGTGAGAATGGTTGGGGGTCTTGCTTTAGGCTGTAATAGAGGAATTTCCAGTAATTGCTATTAACCAGCTTTCTCAAAGTGAGTTTTTCCACATGTCCACACACAGCAGGTACGATGATCACATAAATCGAGGAAACGTTTGAACAAGGTTATGTAGGTGTCTGTCTCTTTATAGGGCCTCTGAGAGGCTTTGTGGTGGCACTTTCTTGGTCTTATGACCTTCTTAATGGAAAGCATATCAAGGAAGCATGCTTTGGACACAACTATTTCCACCCTTCAAAGAGCTCTTCACTTAGACTGTATTTTCTGGCGGATAAGACGACTTTTTAACCCAGGAAAATCTTCTCAAAAGTCGGGGGTCATCTTATACACCGGGTGTCATCTTATAGGGTGAGTATATCCCACACTCTGTATTTTAACTGGAAAAGTCGGGGGTCGTCTTATACGCCCAGTCGTTTTATATGCTGAAAAATACTATACTCAGTCCAGATGCTAAGGGTGCCTGGTTGCTGTGCCCAAAATACACATATAATCATTTTTTCAAAGGAGATCGCTCCTAAAATATATAATTCCATGTATAGACGAGTATTTATTTTAGTTAGATTAAGTATATCCCATTTCTAACTCTCAGAAAAAGGAAAATCCGTATTTGATGGTATCCATGCATATGTATCATTTCATATTATGGCAAGCATTAACAATTATTTTTACACTATTAAGTTCTCTGCAAATTTAACATTCTGACAGGACCACTCTTGCCTTTTAGTGAACTTCTTTGTATGACACTTAAATTAACACTTGAAACTGGTAAAAGCCAGAATGGAAAACACAATCAACAAGTTGGGTGTGAAATAGTGTAACATCTTTGGGAAAAATAATAGAGAGGTACAGACCCAGGCATCAGGGTTCTTGTTGAATTATTCATTTATTCAATAGATATTGATGGGCAGCTTTTGTATGCCACGGCTAGCTGCCAGGGATAGAGCCCTCAACAGAGACAGATGAAAACTATTGTCCTTGTGCAATTTGTATCTTGAGGAAAAAGTAAACTGTCCAATAGAGTTTTTGGTAACTATCGATGAACTTTCCTGATAGTTAAATGAGTGTTGAAAATAATTGTTATGGTACAAACCTGAGTTTTCCTTAAAAAAAAGAAAAACTACGATGGTTTGTCTTCAGCTTGGTCAGAGATCCTGAAAATGGTGCGCACTTATGAGCAAATAAGTAAGATGCCTAAAATAAGTCTCGAGGCACGTATGATTTAAGTTATTTCACATCGTTTCTCATCTGGATCTTCTTCACTTTAAATAATAAAACTCCGCATCAAGCTCCGTTTGAAGAGGTATCTTTCTGAAGAGATTCTCCACATTTTTGGAAACGGACTATAATAAACATTCTTTTTAGAAAAACATTTCAACCTAGGGCCCTTGACAGCTTCATTTTCAGGCCAGCGAGCCAGGATGAAAATCGAGCTTCCAGAGAGAGCTGGCAAAATAGTGTCCTTGCTGTAATTAAAAACGCGGAAATTTCCGAGCCACACTTGTCTTCAATGCTAACGTGCCTAACCAAATGCTATTTCCAGGGGATCTTTTTATTTCCTCATTCTTGGCAACGTGGTATAGCTGTGTGCGGTTGGCAATCGTAAACTTTTTCCTGGAGATAGAAACGCTCCTCATGTTAAACACAGAGTGCTATCATTTATCCTGCGCATTCACCACACACGCGTTCAGCTCAGTAATTTCAATATGGAACCCAATTCCAATAATTCCCAATTGGAACGCTTAGCTTTACACCTTTCCTTTTAAAAAAATCACAGCAACTATGTTCTTCTGGCCGAATATTTCGTGTGGTCGATGTTATTTACGTGTCCAATTGGAAAATGATTTGATTGCAACCATGTTGAAAGTCGTTGCCAAGATATGAGTTTTTCTTATATTGGATTTTTCTTTATGAGAAGGGCTAAACTTCATTTGATGGTTTTATTTGGTCCTCCTCAGCGACACGGTCTGGCTTAAGAGACATACTTGACAGATCTTGATGCAGAAAAAAAAACACCCACAAGAACGGAAGAATTTGGATTACAGATCCTTGCAGAAGGAACCGCTTTAATAAACAATCCATGTCCACTGGCCTACAGTATTCAAGTTACTGTATCACCTTGGGGTTGGGCATGCAAATAAGCAAGTCATTGATAACTTCCACATGTTTGACCCTTTTTAGCTGCTGCCGCTTTCTCCTCGACTCTCCCCTTCTTCCTTACATGGACCGAGTTTAAAGTCTGCCATCCCCCCCTTCAGAAGCTTCTCCGAGTGCTCCATTTCTAACAGACCAATCCTGTACCGGCATCATTGTGTACTTGGGCAGAGACAGTGGGGGGCGCAGGGGGCGCTGGGGGATCTGGGGGAGGGCAGCTGTCTGTTTTGTCCACCTAAGCATGTTAAAGTGGTGTTCGGGCAGATTTGGGCCACCGCCTATTGTGCGTATGTCAGAGTCTCACATGAAGGCTGAGAGGCCTTTTGAATGGCCTCACCGTTGCCTGTCTCGGCGGGTCCCCTTTACCAGCCTGGGGGTGCAGATGGAGATAAAGCCCTCCCTCTGTCTGGCTAAGGTGCCCGAACTGAGGAGGGGCTAACACTCCCGCGCTAACGGGATTCGCGCTTGGTTAGGAAACAGCCTCGTTGCTCTAACCTTTGCATCAGCAGCGGCTGCTTCAGAATATTTGCTTTTCTTCTTCCCTGCGAGGCGATATTCATTTCTTTCTCCAGCTTACTGTCTGCCTGTTCTGGGTTTTACATGTTTAAAAAAAAAAAGGAGTTTCCAGCACTGCATACTGCATATTCAATGGTTACTATTTAATTGTCTAAGGAAATTAGTTTCGTTTTCCTAATTTCAAAGGAGTTTGTAGATAGCATTAAAAAATAACGGTAAAGCTACCAGTTCATTTTCTCATTGGTTTTGGAAAAGAACGTCGCCATTGTGTAAGTAGACTTCGCATCAGCGTAAGTCACACTGACCCGGGTGTGTAGTTTTTGCTAATTGTATAGTAAAAAAATATTAAAGTATTTTCTGGCATATAAAATGACTTTTTAACCCAGGAAAATCTCAAAAGCCGGGGGATCGTCTTATACGCCGGAAAATACGGTAACTCTCCTTGAACTTTATCTATCTAAGGCAAATCCATTTCTTTCCTTAAACTATCTCAAAGCTGCCTCCTTCTTTCTGTGCTCGGCTACCAGGTAAGATGGTTCTAGTAATCTCTGATCTGAAATACCACTTACCTAAATGTAAAGAACTTTTTTAAAATGTGTCTTTTTCTCCCCTTTCCTGTACTCGTATTTCCCCCAGTCCATGAGATATCAAATACATTAAGTATAAAGGAAAATTTTCATAGATTTTACTACATCAGAGGATAAATCTGCCTTTCCACTGCATTACAGTGCAACTTTACTGAAGGACCCAGCTCGCCACTTGACCTAATCTACATACAAGTGTCTATCTAAAAGCAGCGTGGTATTAAGTAAAAAGATCTGGGCAGTTGTTTTAAGATTTCAAAGAGTCTATCAGCAAGCATCTGCCTTCAATTATAGACTCTGTCGTGGCCAGAAATGTATTTGCCTCCCAGAGACTACGTGTGGCACCGCCAAGAAGTGCAACCTCATTTTTCAGGAGGAAGAAGCAAACGCAGGGGACTGCTGGAGGGGAAGGCGGCCAAGCCTAGCAGAGCGGGCTGCAGAAAATGAAGGATGGACCCACTCTGTGCCGCTGAGCCAGCGGTTCTCAACCTGTGGGTCACGACCCCTTTGGGGGTCGAATGACCCTTTCACAGGGGTTGCCTGAGACCATCGGAAAATGCAGATATTTACAGCACGATGCATCACAGTAGCAAAAGTTCATGGTTGGGGGTCACCACCCCATGAGGAACTGTGTGCAAGGGTCTCGCCTTAGGAAGGTGGAGAACCACTGGGCTAAGCAGAAGTCACAGGTGCAAAGCTCCACGCTGCTTCTTCAAAGAGCTGCTCTCCCTAGCGGGCAGGGAGGGGGAGGTTTGTCCGGGATGTACCATATTCTTCCCAAAAGCCGGGGGTCGTCTTATAGGGCGGGTATATCTCAAACTCTATGTTTTTACTGGAAAAGTCGGGGGTCGTCTTATACGCCGAGTGTCATCCTATAGGGCGAGTATATCTCAAACTCTCTATTTTAACTGGAAAAGTTGGGGGTCGTCTTATACGCCGAGTCGTCTTATACACCAGAAAATACGGTAGTTATTTAGTGGTGGTTGAGACTGGTGAAGCTGGCTGATGGAAGGAAGTGTTGGTAAAGTTTTTTCTCACTAGGAGCGATCCGGCCTGAATATTTGCACAATTGCAACTCGGCCTGCGAAGCCAGGAGGCCTCTTCCAGGTGCAGGCCGGAAGGGGAACCGCGTTCTCCTCTGCCCTCTTGGGTTCAGGGACGGGGACCCTGAAAAATAAACGGACAAGGGACAGATGAACAGGGCAAAAGGCTTACCGTATTTTCCGGCGTGTAAGACGACTTTTAGACCCAGGGAAATCTCAAAAGTTGGGTGTCGTCTTATAGGGCAGGTATATCCCCAACTCTAGATTTTAACTGGAAAAGTTGGGGGTCGTCTTATACGTCGGAAAATACGGTATTTACTGTGCCTGTGGGAGACCTCACAGAAATGAAAACCCCCAAAAGGCTTATGTACTGTGTTCACAAAGGACTATATATGGGGACAAGACAAAGGCAGCGTGCCAGTCTTGTAGGGGCAGTAAATTGCGAGAGGGTTACTACAGGGGGGAAACTGAGAGCAGACACCAGTCATTTCAGGAAGCTATGATGATGCAGATTTCAGGCATCGTGGTCTGCAGTGATAAGAATTGTCTCCTACCCCTGATATCGAAGTGGTGGGGTACACACCCACAAAGGAACATTTTGCCCCGCCTGTAGGTGCTGGGCGGAAAGAGAGCTTTTCGGTGCCAGCTGGGACTCACTTGCCTTCAGCTCAAACCAATCACTCTGCCAGGGCGGCGTGTTTTGGGGCAGCTCACGGTGATCTCCTTCAATAGAAGGAAAAGCGGAGCCACTGAGGATGTTTCTCCCTCGCTATAAACTGCCCCCCGTTGTCCTTTCTGAGTCCCTTTCAGTACAACATTCCATAGCATGCCTATACGGTGGTACCTCGAGATGCCAGTTTAATTCGTTCCGTCACCTTGAGGCGTGGGAAACTATGAGACGCTCGAGTCGCGGTAAACTGGTGGGTCGTGTGCAGCCGGCCGATCCGCGCGATGACTCCTATCTCAACTGTTGCTCGTATTTCAAAGCAAAAATCGCTCGCTTGACGGCTCGTATCTCAAAAACCTCGTATGTTAGGGCACTCCTATCTCGAGGTACCACTGTATACATCAGTCTACCTTCCTGGTACATGTGTACTCTGTGCAGAATTGTGTGCTGGGCAAGCAGGAGCTGTGTATTTAAATGAGAACTGTTTTTGAAAAACGAAGATGGACCATCACTTACAGTTTATTTGATTCGCGGGTGAACCACAAATCAGTGTTATGAGTCTGATGTCTCTATTTCTTCTGGATAGCTGTGCAGGATGGGGGTGGGACTCCCCACATCAGAATGTCAACATGTGATCGGACCCTCCCTAGTTAATGGTCCCTCCAGACCACAGCTAGAATCTCAGCCTTCCTGACAAGGTCATGGCTCAGCAGAAATCATGTTCTCTCCATCACAGTCCGATTTGTCAGGAAGATGTTAGAAACACACACATCAAGGTATGCATCATGGCACATAGGGGTAAGATACAACTGGGAGCTCTAGCTGGTTTGGCTCAGTGGATAGAGCATGGGCCTGCGGACTGTAGGGTCCTGGGTTCGATTCCGGTCAAAGGCATGTACCTTGGTTGCAGGCACATCCCCAGTAGGAGGTGTGCAGGAGACAGCTGGTCAGTGTTTCCCTGTCATCGATGTTTCTAGCTCTCTATCCCTCTTCCTTCGTCTCTGTAAAAAGTCAATAAAATATAAATATATTTTTTAAAAAGAAACCACTGGAAAAAGCCACATCGATACTTGGAAGTCTGTATTTTAAGGGCTATGACATCAGTTGCTCTCAAGAGGAGGAGGAAGGCCATTCTGTCCGTCAGGGGACATTTGGCAAAGTTTGGAGACGTTTTTGTGGCTATAACTGCCATGTGGGGAGGGCTGGCATCTGGTGAGGAGAATCCAAGGATGCTACTAAATATTCTATAATGCACAGCACAGCCCCCCAACACCCCCCAATGCCAAGAGTACCAGGATGGAGGAACCTGCTGTACATCATGGTACACCACCTCTCAGCGTGCCTCCACCCCTGCCTCCCAAACACATCTCTGAAAACAAACCACTGCGGGCCACTTGCAGACCAAACCCTCCAACTAATCCCTTAGTCTCATGTGTGTATTGAGTGTATTGGGGCGACATAGGCTCCTGTAATGTACCATCTGTAGATTATGTTCAGCACCCCAAGTCTCTTTCCGTCACTCTTTACCCCCCCTTCCGCCCTCCACTACCTCCCCTCACCCCTTGCCTCTTGTAATCAGGAGCAGAAGAGAGAGCCCAGAAAGGCACCCACACTTTTCTTATCAATGCATATCTGACAAAGGAAGCAAGAACAGCCCACAGCGTAAAGACAGTCTACTCAATGAATGGTGCTTGGGAAATTGGACAGATACATGCAAAACAATGAAATTAGACCCCCTTTTGACACCATACGCGATCATAAACTCAAAATGGAGTTCCGTGTGTTTTTAAACAAACACGCTGAGTCATCAGTAAAGCTATTTGAGGTTTCCTATTCTTTTAGACTTCACGTGGATTTTTCATGGGGGAAAACGAGGCATCAGTGATGAGTGAACATGGGCAGTTCTGTTTGTATCTTCTTCTCTAACCTTCTTTTGAAGGCTCCTGCCAACAGAGACAGTCTCGTTTCCAAATTCCCTTGCTCCGTCTTTAACATTTTTTTCTCTCGTTGTTTCTTGGGGTTTTGTTTGGACGCGTAGTTTGCGTTTGGGGAATGTCCCCTGATGCTGTCTGGGATCCCAGTCTTTTGAATGTTGATTCATGGATGGATCCTTCGAGAGCCATGAAGAGCTGGCAGCGGCGTCTCTTTGTAACACAGAGTCAGCATTCTCACCCAGGAGAGTATCCCTCCTAATCCACTGTTTCTGTTTCTTGGAGGGAAATAGCCGAGTTTTGCAACTGAAAAAGCAAAACCACCTCGTAGATTTCTGAAATGAATGGAGTCTCCAATCTCCTCGTTCCTTTATAAAGGGGATAAATGGTATTGGGAGTCCAGGGGTGTCCTTGAACCCGATGTTTCTAGAAATGAAGGGAGGAAATACCAACACTGTAAGATGGTCAAGTTAGGTAAGACAATAACTAGTAATAACTTCTCAAAACACTGTTTTGAAAAAAACACAGGGGTTGATTGTGGACAAACATCAGTCTCCTGTTTGCTCCAGACGATGCAGTTATTAGTCAGGATGTAGTTGGGTGAAATGGTTGCTAGAGACCACTTAATAGTCAATGTTAGTTTTGAATACATCATTGTCCTACAAACAAATCCTAAGTTAGATTTCCAGAGTTATGGTTCCTGGTGTAGTATAGCACTGTGCAGTAGAATTATAATACAAAGTGCATATGTAATTAAACATTTTCAAGTAGCAAAATTCAAAATAAAAGGAAAATGCATTAAATTAATTGCACAAATAAATTTTCTTTAACCCAATATAGCCAAGTTATTATCATTTCAACTCATAACCGGTATTATTGAGAGATTTTACATTCTTTTTTCTTACTAAGTTGTTGAACTCTGATATGTGATTTTACATTTATGGCACATCTCTGACTGGTTACATGTTAGGTGATCGATAGCCACAGGGAACTGGTGACGGTTGCATTGCACAGCACAGCGTAGCCCCTGCTGATTTCTCTGTCTTCATCTATTTCTTCTCTCTCCCTTGTCAGATTCACCGTCCAGCCTTGGTGACCTTTCAACCCCATCGCCCAAGTGTTGTTTCTGATTTCTAGGTGTTTGTACAAGTCTCTCCCTGGAACCCTCTCCATCATCTCTCCAACACTACCTGGTGACTGCCTATGTACCGTATTTTCCGGCATATGAGACGACTTTTTAACCCAGGAAAATCTTCCCAAAAGTCGGGGGTCGTCTTATATGCCGGGTGTCATCTTATAGGGCGAGTATATCCCAAACTCTAGATTTTAACTGGAAAAGTTGGGGGTCCTCTTATACGCCCAGTCGTCTTATATGCCGGAAAATATGGTATTCTTCACAAAAGTTGAGTCTTCTGGAAAAAAAACTTGGAGACGAAAAACTCTTCCTCTTACCCTCTTAGGTTCAGTGATTAGGGACCTGAGAAATGAAACGGACCAAAGACAGATCAGCAAGAGGACAGGTAGAGTTCATTGGCCTGTGAGTGCCCGGTGTGAGTAACTCGGGTCCTTCGCTAGAATTTGGGACTTATCTACCTCACTCAGTAGGAAAAGGAAGTGGGGAGAAAAGACTTCTATGGAGAGGACAAATAGGTTTCTCTAGCGAAAGTCAAATGGCTTTCTAGGAGAACAATTAGGAGATAAAAGTGTATGATAAGATTTGCTTATACAGGTGTGAGCAGTGTTACCATTTTTTGTGACCTTGGAACTCTCCTGGAGAGGGGATTTATGGGAGGTTTACTTGAGGTTTCCCTCCGAGGAGAAAAAGCCAGCCGAAGAGTGAATTTATGGCAGTCCTCATTTCTTCGAAGCTTCTGCTTTTAGTCCGATAGGGGAAGCCCTGAGAAGACTTCTGTTTGCATCTGGGGAATTTCAAAGGCCTCCGGCCTGCGGAAATATTTACACCAACTTCTGGACATCCAAATGGGTGCCCACAGAACCAGAGAAAGGTTAGATCCTGCTGCTCCTGCTTGAATGCTTGCACCTCCCAATGCGCAGTTCGCATTCACTCTGTTATGCTGTCTCCCCTCAAGTTCAGTGTCTTTCTTTCAAATAGACTACAAGCCCCGGGAAGGCAGGAATAGCTCTGCATGTCTGTATGTGAACATGAACTCATTAACTAGGACAATGGACTAGCACACAATAGACACTTGGATAAATATTTGTGCGATGAATCAGCCAAATATAAATACTTTTGGAGGAGAAATAGCTTTTTCTTCTACCCTTCTAAGATCTTAGCAGTGGGCCTCTGTATCAAAACTCATATTAACAGGGGAAAAGCAAATGTATTTATTTAGTCCAACTATTACATGACACAGGAGTCTTTATAAAGAAATGAAGACCAGCCGAAACCGGTTTGGCTCAGTGGATAGAGCATCAGCCTGTGGACTGAAAGGTCCCAGGTTCGGTTCTGGTCAAGGGCATATACCTTGGTTGTGGGCACATCCCCAGTAGGGGGCGTGCAGGAGGCAGCTGATCTGTTTCTCTCTCATGGATGTTTCTGGCCCTCTATTCCTCTCCCTTCCTCTCTGTAAAAATTCAATAAAATATATTTTTTTTAAAAAAAGGAAAGAAATAAAGACCCAAGGATGTGGTTAAACCTGTGTTTTTATGCTAGGTTTGTTGAGGGGTACAAATATTATTTAGCAATAAAAACCAATGCAGTAATGATATATGTTAGTACGCGGATGATGCTAAAAATACAATTTATTTAGTGAAAGAATCCACGCACACACACACAAAAAAAAACCCACATATTGTATGATTTCATTTATGTAAAATGTTCAGTAAAGGCAGAGCTATAGAGACAGGAAGCCATTGCCGGGGTTGGGGTAGGATCAGGGATAAACTGTAAGGAAGCACAGAGGTGATGGAAATGTCCTAAAACTGAATTCTGTGGTAAGAGTGTCAAATGTGGGTGATTGGATGGAGCTGGATTAAACACCCCTGATGTAAGCGGAGTCATTTGTGTAACGCCAGGAGAATATAGCATAACTGAATTCATAAACTGTTCACCCGGCTTATTAAATGTTGTCATATTTGTATTCAATTCCTTTCACTTGACCCCAGTTGAAATCTCTAATACTTTTTGCTCCGACTTTTCCTTCAACTCTTAGGAGGCCACTCCTCTGGAAGAACACGGGGTGAACTCAGCCTGATTCAGCACGAGTCCCACTGGCAGCTCTTTTTTTAAAATATATTTTATTGATTTTTTACAGAGAGGAAGGGAGAGGGATAGAGAGTCAGAAACATCCATGAGAGAGAGACATCGATCAGCCGCCTCCTGCACGCCCCCCACTGGAGAGGTGCTCACAACCAAGGTACATGCCCTTGACTGGAATCGAACCCGGGACCCCCCCAGTCCGCAGGCCGACGCTCTATCCACTGAGCCACACCAGTTTTTGGCCTACTGGCAGCTCTTAATGACAGTTATTAACATCCTGAGTAAACACAGTTCCTCTGGCTTCTGGAAGCCACTGGTGTCTGGGCCTCCTCTTTGGACTTGGATCCTTATTCACTGAATCACACGCAAACCCCCCCCCCACACACACACACATACACACATAAACTTCATCCAAAGAGTCAGTTGTAAACTTAACCTCTCATAAGTAAGTACTCTATGATGTGACATGTGCTCTAGGAGTGATACCACTTGTCACATTCAGTGATTAAAATGTGAATATTAGCCGAAACCGGTTTGGCTCAGTGGATAGAGCGTCGGCCTATGGACTGAAAGGTCCCAGGTTCCATTCTGATCAAGGGCATGGACTTTGGTTGCAGGCACATCCCCAGTGAGGGGTGTGCAGGAGGCAGCTGATCAATGTCTCTCTCTCATGGATGTTTCTTACTCTCTATCCTCCTCCCTTCCTTTTTGTAAAAAAAAATCAATAAAATATATTTTTGAAAATGTGAATATTATTATTCTCACCCATGACTAATTTGAAGACAAATTATATTTCTTTGAATGAAATATCATCTTATTTTTTTTAAATTGTATTTGATGTTTCTGGCGCTCCTTTCTTATAAGTGAAAAGGAAAGTTATCTTTATAGCCTTTAAATACTTTAAACACGTTACCTCCATTAAATACTTACAGATAGCTGAACAATAAAGGGAAAAAGTGCCTTGCCAGGGAGCTTTCTAATTAGTGTTCAATTATCTGAAGAAAAAAATTAGGTCAACCTTTCTGACAATCAGCTCCGATTGCCGTCCTCTGAGGTTCACTTTAAAGTACCTTTTAATTTTCTAGGAACATTCATTATAAGAAGATTATAAACTCATCACAGGCATCCAACCAATGTTCACGTTCCGACGTAGCTTCTCTTAGAAGGTTTTCAATATAAACACAAAGGTAACACAAAATTCATTTCTACACAAAGATTGATTCAACAAAAACGGAGCGTCTATCATGTGCCCGTGCTATTTCTGCGGGATGGCACCCTATTTGCTATTCTGTCGACGCAGTAGTCACTACCAGATGATGCTCCTTCCGCATCAATTTGGATCAGTTATATCATTTTTTTCTATTTTCCAATGAAGTTTTCTGGCTTTTAGAAGATATTTATGCTTTTATCGTTGACTTACATATGTTGTTACATCATTGTAAGGGCTGCATCGTTATGGCAGATTATACTTTCCAAAATGGCACAACCTTTTCATTTGCTGCCCGCCATGTCCTGCATTTCGCCATCCACGCCCAGAAGTAGAATCTGCGTTCGCTTACCCTGAACCTGGCTGAAGTTTGGTGACGGCCTCCTTTCCCAGAAGTGACGCCCCATGACTCCGTGAGAGACCTTAACAGGGGACCTAGATTCTGCCCAGCCCTCTCTGGGGACACTCACCCTGGAATTTGGCCACCGTGCTGCGAGGAAGCCAGGTACCATAGCAGCATCTGGTGTGGGTGTGGGTGTTCTGGCCAACAGCCCGCAGCCGGTAACAGCTGGCAGCCCCACGATGAGTGTCTCCGCACAGGACCCCGGCCTCCAGCCTTTAAGCCACTGGAAGCCACGGAGAACAGAGGCAGCGGTCGCTGAAGAACCCTCCAAGGTCACAGGCTTCTGGGCCAAGTGCACGCTTGTGGTAAGCCACTAAGTTTCCACGTGGTTTGCAGCAGGGCAGTGGATAACAGGAATAGCGCTTCTTCGCATCCTTCCGCCAGAATCCCCGTGCGAGGGTAAAATGTCACATGTTAAAGAAACTGATGGAAACCACAGAAATGGCCGAAACCGGTGTGGCTCAGTGGATAGAGCGTCGGCCTGCGGACTGAAGGGTCCCAGGTTTAATTCTGGTCAAGGCACGTACCTTGGTTGCAGGCACATCCCTAGTAGGGGGCGTGCAGGAGGCAGCTGATCAGTGTTTCTCTCTCATCGATGTCTCTAACAGTCTATCTCTCTCCCATCCTCTCTGCAAAAAATCAGTAAAATATATTTTAAAAAAAGAAGCCACAGAAATGCCCAGCAGTAGGCTGCTGGATCTGGAGCACACACGCACACAGTCGAGTAACGTGTAACTGCAGGCAGGGAGGTCCAATCTCCTGTCTTTCACAACCATTGCTTGTTGTTCTTTTGGGTGGTGGTGTTTTTCTCTTCTCAAAGGTTAGGCACCCCTTAAACATGAAGATGGGCCCTTTGTCCCATCCATCATTCCTTCTGAGTTGGCTAATTTAGTTTTTGCCACCCAAAAGCTTTTTATTATGTAGGTAAGTCCACCAATGGTAGACAGATAGGTAGATGGCAGATCGATAGATATAGATGATTATAGATACAGAAATACAGTTAGAGTTGAGATATTGTCTGGACTAGTTATTCATGTACTGAACCTCTGATATTTAAATAGGTAGTAGAGATGCGAGTTGTGGAGGTATTAGAGCTTGGATATGCAAGTGAGTTTGTATTAGAAGCTCAAATGGATTAAGTATTCCTTTCAGTGGTAAGGTGAGTGGTGCATACTGGTACAGAGAACAACTAAAACACAGAGCAGAGCAAACTGGCCAAGGTTATTTCAAGAGCTGTGTATTACCCGATAATGAAAAAAAAAAAGAAAATCTTTTACAATCCAGGAAAAGGTAATATTTCATGAAGTCTGAGAATATAGATACTTTAAATAGATTTAAATCTTGGTAGTTGCTTACATAGACTTTTACTGTAAAGGCTCTTAAACGGCATGTCACAGAAAGACATTAGTCTCATTGTGCAAGCATTTAATAGTGATGTTTCAAAAAACTCAGATGTTCCTTTTAGAGGTGACTATGTTGCTGGTCAGGTGGTAAACTTTTAGAATATTGAGATCTGCACGTTCGTTCGGTCTTGTCTGAATTCTCCACCCAGTGCATTCACATCTTACCCAACTTCCATCACCCCAGCCCAGGGGAATCAGAAAATATAGCGTATTTTCTGGCATATAAGATGACTTTTTAACCCAGGAAAATCTTCTCAACAGTCGGGGGTCATCTTACACGCCGGGTGTCATCTTATAGGGCGAGTAGATCCCAAACTCTCTATTTTAACTGGAAAAGTTGGGGGTTGTCTTATACGCCGGCAAATACGGTGCGTTAAGCAGGACAGACAAGTCACCTCATTTGCCATGCACCCCAGGTTCATTTTTGCTATTGAGCTGGCATTGTCCCCAAGCAGAGGCAATTTTCTTTTGAGAGAGAAGGAGCTGGGCTCGGGGGGCGCAGCCAGAACCGTGATGTCACAGGTTACATTGTCTCTGGGGAAACTCATCCATCAAACCGTCACCTCCCATTCTACGCGGGGTCACTCCGGAAAGCTTCGGCAGGCCTGCGTTCGGCCCTGGGGAGCGGCGTCTGAGCGGAGCGGGTGGGGTGCAGCCCACGTGGCCCGCTGCCCAGCGCCCGCACCAGCCCAGCAGCGTGGCCTCCGGAAGGATGACTCCGCAGCCAGGCGCCCCCATCGCAAAGCCCAGAGCGGGGCCACCCGCCGGCCTCCGCCCCGACTCCTTCCTCTCCAGGTCGGAGAGGATGTAGCGCGGAGGTGAGTCTTGTTTGGGAAATCCTGAGAGATTGGGGGGGGGGCGGATTCCACATGGATGAGAGCGTTTCTGAAAGACACCACGCTCTGTCTTTGCGGTGAGAAGCGGATTTGGATCTAGAAGGGGCGAATAGGGTTGCGAAAGCCTGGCCTCTGGGCAGACAAAGTCAACTTTAGGTCTTAGAAAACAGCGTGTCTTATTCCTCACTTTTATCCCAGATCCTAAACGCGATTTTTAAACGAATGTTGGCAAAAAACAGTCACTTTCGGGGACTCTGAGAGAGCATGTCGATTCCCAGATTCCCATTCTTCCAACGGGCCCTCCTGCCTTTTGTGGGTGTCCCCGGCTCGTCTTCTGTTTGGGGGGGATGCAGAGCAGGCAGCTGCCTCCGAGGTGAGGGCTCCGTCTGTGACCTGGGGCAGCCCCCCCGCCCCCCCCGCACTGCGCGGCCAGCCTGGTGGTACCCTGCTCCTTGCGAGCATGGGGGCTCCGGCCTCGGGGGAAGTTCCAGGCTCAGCCTTCCCCGTCCCTCAGAGACACCCCCTCGCATCTGGGGGGCCGAGAGCGCGCATGCTCCCCTCCCTGCCTGTCCGGGGCCGTCCTGTTCCCAGGCTGGGGCTCTCGGAGGCGTCAGCGCCCGCGCCCACCCCTCCCCCGCCCGCTCCCCAGGAGGGGCGCTTCTGCAGAAGTCATTTGGCGAGGGCTCCCGGTGCGGGATTAGAGAGAGCGGGCGCTTTGTGCGAACGAGCTGCGAGGCTGCGGCAGGAAGCAGCGGGGGAAGCCGGCGGCTCTCCTGTCCCCCGGTTGCAGGGACCCCAGCCAGCCAGGTGCCCGGGCCGCCGGGGGCCCGCGTGCTTCGGTCTGCGGAGGCAGAAACCGGTAAGGCTCCCTTTCCCTCTCGCTCGGGGTGCGCTGCGGTCGCTCCCCTCCAGTGCTGCCAGGAAGGGGAGTGGGCCCGCGCGCCCCGGACCCCCCGCCTGGCCCCCGCCGGGTGTCCCTGCACAAAGGGCGGCCGGCCCCGCGCCATTCGGCGTATCCCAGACCGGACGAGCATCACTTCGGAGCCACCGGCTTGCACCGCGCGTGTGCGCGTGCCGAAGCGGGACCCCGCGGGGGCCTGCGCGGGTTTCCAGGACAATCGGACGGTTCACGCGTGGGGGGCTAAAATCACGTCACTCTTCTCCCCGCCTTCGGTCCGGCCGGCCGGGCGGGCAATCAGATCAATGATTCACTCATCAATCAGAGGAGCGGGAGAAAGTCACAATTCTCACCCACGGGCGTGGGAATTCACAGGCAGCCGGGGTAGCTCTGACATTTGGGGAGAGAAGAGTGGGGGGGGCGGGCTTAGGTTTCAGAAGTGAGACTGGGCAATCGCAGGGCGCTGAGGAGGAACAGAACACACCTGGCAGCAAGTCCTGGCCGGGCCGCTCAGAAACAATGGGACCCCCGAGGGGGGGGTCCAGCTAGCAGCCCGGGAGTGTCCCGCTGGGGTGAAGATTCTTGGGGTGATTAAGCCAAAGCTCCCTTCCCAGAGCGGTTTTCTCCGTCTCAACCTCTGGGGCCGGAGAGGGGGAGGGTCAAAGGTTCTTTCTGCGGCTTTTGTTTCTGGGTCATCAATACCCCACCCGGCTGGTGGCAGGGTTTCATCCTCCCACAGCTTGCCTGTCTGCATGGGCTCGGCGTGGTGGCGCAACTGCAGGGGGTGGGAGAAAACTGGGTCTTTCTGGCACTTTCCACGCTGTTTCCTGCCTTTCCCATCACAAACGGCACCTGCTTTGTAAGGAGGGCTATTCGGACCCCAGCTGGCGCTGGGAAAGCAGGCAGCCCCCAAAGCAAGCTCAGGACGAGGGGCAACAGGGGAGCGAGGTCCCGCAAAAAGGAGGAAAGCGGAATTCTAAGTTCGTCGCCAGAACTTTAGATTCTCTGTCTGTCCCTCCGCGGTTGTTCTGCTTGAAAAAAAAAAAAAAAAAAACGAGGAACCTTCCCCCGACGTCAGAAAGAATAGGTCCGGGGTCTCCTTCAGCATTTCAGGATCACTCAAGCTTATCTGGAAATGTGATTTCTTACTCCCTAACCATCCCATTCTGTTCTTCTTAGAATTGCCTTTGGTATTTGTGTGGCGTGTGTGTGTGTGTGTGTGTGTGTGTGTATACATACATGTATATATTAACCTGGGAAACTTGAGCATGACTCACTTAGAAATATATTAGTTCAGTTTGAGGCAGATTATCTATCAAGCAAATGACTCAAGTCTGTATAAATGTGGAGAAGATGGAAGTAACAGCCAGCTGTTGCTTCTGTGATGGACAAGCCCAGAGCCGGTCCTCAGAGCTGAGAACCAAATTCCTGGGACCCCTGCCCGCCCCTCCCCCACCCCAGGAGGGAAGAGCAGTCTTTGTGGCGGTGGCTGTGCCCTGAGAAAGTCTGGCCCCTAAAGTAGCTGCCTCTCTGCGTTTCCCTCCTCTTCAGATAAAGCGAAAAGCTTAGACGTTTGCTCTCTGAACTTAGCACCTCGCGAACACACACACTCTCGCCCTGGAATCTGTGTAGCGGGAAAGCAAGGATCCGCTTGCCCTGCCGTGAAAAGCAGGCCCAGAGAATGTTTCTGCTCAGTGGATGTCGCAGTCTGAAAAATGACCTGGCTATGAGGTCATTCCATTCAGACATTGAAAATGTGCGGCATTTGTGTCGTGACTACATAACAGCTTTTGAAAAGGATGGAACTATTTAAATGGTGTCTTCGCAGAGATAGTAGTAGGAACACCTGGAAAATATATGTCTTCATTCTTGAAAATAAGCTAATTATCTGCCCGAGGTAACCTTTGCAAAAGAAAAAAAAAAGAAAGAAAGCCAATTCCCTTGCCATGTCAACTTCCATTCTTCTTCAGCTGAAATGCTAATTCCACCCACCAGCGTCTCTGCCTTTAGGAATTGTTTGTGGAGGGCGGCCGGTCAATGTGGGGTCCTGCGTGCTAGGTAACAGTTAATCAATGTGTCTGTGAACTCTCAGGACGCCCCGGAGGGGTTCGAGGTTTGATCAATGGTGTTTACTGTTTTCGGCTGCACGCTGGCTCCAGTTCCAAAGACGCTTTCCCTCCTAATATCTGAGCCCACGGGTGCCGAGTTTATTAGGATGGATTTTCTTTCCAGGCTGATCTGTTCAGAGCCTCTTGCTGGCGGTTTTGCACGATCGCCTTGTGCGAGTCTCATTCATCCGGCCCTGAGCCGCCTGGATGTCCCCAGCGGCCCATGTCGCTGGGAGAGAGAAAACTCTGTTTTGGTGGGGACCCTGCAGAGTCAGCCTCGGCCAGAAGGAAAGATCAGCGCTTGCTGTTCTGACCATTGTTTGCATGTTCACATGTTCCCGTTTCACATGTGGTTTCAGCAACCACAAAAAGTGCTCCTGCTTCTGAATTATGGATGCGCTCAAATCTATCGCCGGCTGCTTGGAACCCGGGAGTTGCATTCATCAATAATCCTCTCCCCTTGCACAGACCTGCCCTGGTGAGTCTCTTCCTTCGGCCTTTAAATAATTCAAAAGTTTTCTCTGTTCGTCTGACCGTTCCACCAAGTGGGAAAATATGGACCAAAATGTTTGCACAAGCGGAACTTTCTATCTTACAAATTACCGTTTTTCTCATTTTGCCTTGATATATTAATGTTTTCCTGTCAGGCGGTTTTCGTTGAATGTCTTATTTTGTGAAATGATAGATCACAGGGAGGGGCATCATTTGTAATAATAAATAGGAAGAGGACGTCATGGGAAAGAAGTGAAAGGTCCTTTAAGGCACCTGGCCTCTTTACAAGCATGTTATCACTGAATTTCCTCGGTAATGCTACAGAATAGCCGTTATGGTGGTCATTTTGAGGGTGAGGACACTGAAGCCCAAAGAAATGAAGAATGAAATCATGTCACGTGACTACTAAGGTGGCCAACCCAAATCTGTCCCCTGCTCGTTATAGCCACTTCTACATTGCTCTCTTAATACCGTATCTTTCTTCCCAGGTCCCTATCAATGATAATTCCCCACACTTTATCTTAATGATTCCAGGAAATCTCCCATGTCACTTCCCGCTCTTCTCTCACTTCCTTTATGAGCCGACAGCCAATAGATACAAGTACAGATTGGACAGGGGCTGCACATGTGCATGTTTTTGAAATGTCAAGGTAGAAGCAACATTATTATATTAAAATGTAGAACGCGGCACTGTAGTTAACACTGCTGTATGATATAAAGGGAAATTGTTAAGAGAATAAATCCTAAGAGTTTCATCACAGGGAGAAAATTATTTTCTTCTTTTATTTATAGTGTATCTATCTATATATATAAAAGGCTAAGCGACCAGCTGACCAACCGATAGGTATGATGTGCACTGACCACCAGGGGGCAGACGCTCAACACAGGAGCTGCCAAGTGACAGCAACTTTGCAGAGCACCCTCTCGCACTTCGGGACACCTCAGGGGATGTCGGACTGCCAGTTTCAACCTGATCCCTGCAGGCCAGGCCAAGGGATCCCGCTCACTCTGCAGATGCCCTTCGAGCCCCAGTGCCACCCCAGGGAGGGACCATGGGACGTTGGCTCCAAGGTGTGTCCAGCCTGTCTCACCCAGTCCTACCCCACCAGCCACCTTCTTTCTAATTAATTTCCTTTCAAAGCACACAAATCCGTGCACCAGTCCTCTAGTATATAATGATGATGTTAGCTGAATCTCTTGGATAATCATTTCAAAATATATGCAATTATATCATCATGCTGTACAGCTTAAATTTATACAGTGATATATATCAACTAGAGGCCTGGTGCATGAATTTGTACACATTGAAAGGAAATTAATTAGAAGAAATATTTTAATATTGCTATTCGCCCTTTCTCTGTAATAGAAGTGTCAACCAAATTCACAATCGACAGTGCCAGATCGAAACACATGTGTGTGATTGGCACTAGTGAGATTTTTATATGTATTGTGCATGTGCAAGTCAACTTAGCCTTATATATATATAGAATAAACTTGCTTAATTAGAACTGTTTTCTGATTTAGCAAAACTTTTTCTAGTTCAGTAAAGCACCCCAACTTTTCTTTCAGGTAATTGTCAGCAACACAGCAGTAATTAAGCACATGAAGCAGATTATTATTATAGATCATGCAGAGAGAACAAAGGGTAAAATATTTAACTGCAGCAGTGTCTGACTATATTCTGTGCAGTGAGAAAACCTGAAGTCATTTTCATGGTCCACCATTTCTTCTTTTCAGTCAGGTTAAATTTCTAAGCTTTCTAAATCTCCATTTTCTGTCTAATGATAACATAGGATTCCATGGAGTCTCCTATGTACCTACTCCAGGACTTCTGTGAGGATCAAATGAAATGAGGCAGGGAAAACACTTCACAGACATTTGGTTAAAGTGTGAAATGTTTGCACCTGGCTGTAAAGCAAGTTGTGTTCCTGGGCTGAAGACACTTCAAGGAGGTTCGTCATCTCCAGGGAGAGGAAGCTGGGCACTGCGATGTGACATCATTACCCAGTGCCCACAGCCACTGTTTCTGGGTTGGGCTGGGTTGTGGGCCATAATTTGCCGCATGGGGTCAATCTTGGCAGCATCGGCTGTGATTTCGTGGGCTGCACTCCAGGGTGGTGGCAGGGCTTGTGTCCCACTTGGGGGAAGCTGAGTGTTGTTTTGTGGGCGCCAGGTCTGCAGTGCTGTTTCTTTGTAAATGGCCAGTGCGTGTCACGACAGCTCCTACATTGAGCATCTGCCCCCTGGTGGTCAGTGCATGTCATAGCAACTGGTCAGAATATTAGAATATTAGCCTTTTATATATATAGACTAGAGGCACTGTACATGAAACTCATGCACTCGTGGGGGAGAGGGGGCGTCCCTTAGCCCGGCATGCACCCTCTCACAGTCCAGAAGCCCTCAGGGGATGTCTGGAGCCCTCGCAGGGAGCAGGCCTAAGCCATTAATCAGACATCAGTGCTGCTGTAGAGGCAGGAGAAGCTACTTAGAACCTGAGAGTTGCATTAATCAATAATCCTCTCACATTGCACAAGATCTGCCTGGTGCTTCCCATGTGGGAGAGCACTGACCACCAAGGGCAACTCCTGCATTGAGGATCTGCCCCCCTGGTGGTCAATGCATGTCATAGTGACCGGTTCTGCTAATCAATCAATTGGTATATTAGTCTTTTATTATATAGGACTATTTCTCAATAAAACAGCAAAAAAAAGGCAGCATATTAGATAGATATACTTGGTAAGAGAAATAAGTAGTAAGTTTGGTTTGGATTGAGTCTATGCCTGCTGTGGTTTTCACCATATATCCAATAGGGGACCTCAGTCTTCAAGAAAGCTGGGATGCACTCTTGTCTCCTCCGTTATTTGTATAGAGATATGGGTTTTCAACCCCTCTCAGCCTCACTTTCTGCCCCCATCAGGTGAGGGAAGGGAGGAATAGGGTGTAGATACCTGGAAAATGCATTGCTAGACCCCTTCTAGAGTTACTGATTGAGAGCAAGGAAACAGTGGCATGCCATTAATAAGAAAGACTTCTGAATGTATCAGTGCATTAGTCTAGCCCCGTGGTCGGCAAACTCATCAGTCCACAGAGGCAAATATCAACAGGACAACGATTGAAATTTCTTTGGAGAGCCAATATTTTAAACTTAAACTTCTTCTAATGCCACTTCCTCAAAATAGACTCGCCCAGGCCGGGGTATTTCGTGGAAGAGCCACACTCAAGGGGCCAAAGAGCCGCTTGTGACTCACGAGCCCCAGTTTGCTGACCATGGGTCTAACCCATTCATAGTATAGTCACTGATTGACCTCAACATATTGATTTAGTCAGCACTATCTATCCAATTCCCATGTGTATTGGTTTGCTATATCACTGCTATAACAAATTAGCACAAATTTAGTGTCTTAAAACAACATGAGCTTATTTTCTCACAGTCCGGGAGATCTGCAGCCTAAAATGGATCTGAAACTAAGGTGTCACAGGGCTGCATTCCTTCTGGAGGTCTTAGGAGAGAATCTGTTCCTTGCTTTTCCAGCTTCCAGAGGCTGCCTGCGTTTCTTGGCTCATGGCCTTGCATCACTCTGAATTCTTCTTTCATTGTCATTTCTTCGTCTTTGACTTTGTCTCTCCTGCTTCTTTCCATCCCTTACAAGGACCATAGTGATTTCATTAGCTATACCAGGCTAATCCAAGGAAATCTTTCTATTCCAACATCTTGAATCACACATGCAAAGTCCCTTTTGCCATATAACATAACATGTTCACAGGTTTGGAGAATTAGAACAGAGATGTCTTTGGAGGACACTCTTCTGACTACCAGACGTTTCAACATATTTCTTCATAGCTACATGATTTCTATGTATTCCATAATCTTGTAGGTAATGGAAGCCATGAAGGATTTCAGGTGGAAAGGTGAAAGAGTCAGGTTTCCTTGTTAGAATCCTTATAGAGAGAACACTACAGACAGGGAGGCCCAACTAGGACACCAACTGGAATGCAGGAGAGAGAAGTTGAGAGCATGACTTGTGTCGGTGTCTGTAGAAGCGGGGGCAAGGAAGAGTTTGAGGGATATTAAAGAGTGCATTGCCCTGGCCCGGTGACCCAGTTGGTTGCAGTGTTGTCCCATATGCCAAAAGGTTGTGGATTTGATCCGTAGTCAGGGCACTTATGGGAGACAACTGATTGATGTTTCTCTCTCTCTCCCTTTCTCTCCCTCTCTAAAAAAGATCAACAAAAACATATACTCTGGTGATGATTTTAAAATATATTTTAATACATTGGCAGGACAGCTGAGAGGAAGAAGTATAGAGGATGGATGACTCTGAGAAGATGCATATACACTGAGTGGTCAGATTATTATGATCTCTGAACGCATAATAATCTGGCTACTCGGTGTGTGTGTGTGTGTGTGTGTGTGTGTGTGTGTGTGTGTATTAGAGGCCCAGTGCATGAATTTGTGCATGGGTGGGGTCTGGCCAGCCTAGCCAGGGGGAGGAGACAGGAATGGTTGGCCGGCCTGCCTGTTGGTCAAACTCAGGTCTAGGGGACAATATTCATATTAGCCTTTTATTATATAGGATATACACTGAGTGGCCAGATGATTATGCGTTCAGAGATCATCATCTGGCCACTCAGTGTATACTGCTCTAGGAGCTGGGGCTACAATGGTAGCTGAAATACCTCTTCCCTTATGTAGCTCAAAACCTATCTGTGAAGACCCTGATAATAATAACAACAGTGACTCATATTATTGAGTGCTCTTTCTTATTCCAAGCTACATTTAATCTTCATACCAACCCTCTTAGGTAGATATTAGTATCAGTATCATCCCATTTTTCAGATGAAGAAATTGAGACAAAGAGTTTATATGATTTTTCTGAAGTTTGAGCAATTTGCAAGCAGAGGGAAGGGATTTGAAGCCACATAGTTTGACTCCAGGGTTCAGGGTTTTAATTCTTACACTTTACTGCCTCACTTAAAAATTAATTATGATTTTATGGGACATTTAGTATGAGAACAACCTGTGCATTTCCATGCGAGGGCAACAGGGATAACAGTTATTGCTGTTGAGATAAAATGAATTTTTCTGAGGCACATTCCTACAGATTCATAGCCATCAGGAGGAAGCGATCCATGATAAAATAAAATGTTTGTATGGGGCTCTGGACTGAGCATAAGAGCACAATTAGAGAAAGATCTTATGTCCCTGATCTCTACGAATTTATATGCACATGGAGAAAGCCATATTGAAATCATAAAAAAATAGATGATCAAAACCAAAATGAGTCCAAGGCACTCTAGATAAATCTGCATTGAGGCTGTAGTCCTTTTCTGAAAAGAGGTTGGTCAGGCTGATCAGATGTAGGGATGTTACAAGCATTCATCACGTGACTCAATGTGCTATGCACTTCCTACACATTCTCCTATTGAAGTCTTACTAGAATGGGAGTTGAAGCCTGAGAGATGGAGAGGTCAAGGTAGAGAGGCAGTGAAGGAACTTGTCCAAGGTGACAATTTGATGATTCACGGAGTGAAATCTGCACACCAGGGTCTCATTTCTCACTCTGCTGTGTGTGTTTAAAGGATGTGGGTTCAATGTACTAGACAGAATTGTCTTTAAATAAAAAAAAGTTAATGCCTCATTAATCCTAAAATAATGTTAAAGTTTTTAAGGTCCTGGTATCTGGATATGGTTGTTCTTCATGATTATCATTGACTAGTCTGTTGGGCGGAGCTGCCCTATGTGTGGGAAGATAGGAGTTTCAGTGGAGGTGAGCTTTTAAAAAAATCAGCTTTGCCAAGAAAGATATATGTAAACATTTTTGCATCTCTTTTTATCCTCTTAAACTATTCTATAATCTTTGTAGAAGTTATAATGTGAAATTATATAACAAGTACATATGGGCTCTTGAAATTATACATAATATATGTTAGAGGCCCAGTGCATGAAATTCATGAACTGGAGGAGCGGGGTGGGGGGGAGGGGGTCCACAGCCCAGCCGATGCCCTCTCACAGTCCAGGAGCCCTCGGAACCCCTTGCTCCTTACCGCCTGCCTACTTGTTGCTCCTACCACTCTGCTTGTTGGTCCTTAGCGCTGACCCGGCTTCTGGCTGAGTGGTGCGCCCCCTGTGGGAGTGCACTGACCACCAGGGGGCAGCTCCTGCATTGAGTGTCTGCCCCCTGGTGGTCAGTGTGCATCATAGCGACCGGTCCTTCTGGTCATTGTGCCGTAAAGGTCGCTTAGGCTTTTATTATATAGATATATGTCATTAGGTAACAAATACCAAGAGATATTCTCGGGAGGAATGTGGTACGCTTTTTTTTCTTTTATAGCTAGATCATCTCGAAGAGATGAGACTTTGCTCCTTAATTTATGAAACAGAATAACTTATCTTTGTTTAACCTTCTCCATTGGGTGTTTATTTAATAATGATTTGGTATCCACTCTATTGGGCACACATTTAATTTCACTTGTTCCTAGCAATTCTTGCTAGGAAGTTCCTCTGGACAGTGGAGGAAGGAAGTCTCAGGAGAGCACAGCCACACTTGAACTCTGGCATTTGTCCTTTAGCCTGGAAGACTTGCTCACAGGCTCTCAGGCTACATATCTGACATGGAGAAGGACTCCATATTTCTCCACTTGGAACAACACACCAGGAGAATTGGGTTATATCCCCATAACCAACATTAGGCCCATTTTGGGGTCATGATTCTATTTATTAAGATAACCTGAAGCTTGCTTGGCTGAAAGAGGATACCAAGGCACATTTGTTGAAAGGACAACTTTCTGCAATTGTATAATTTGGTTCAAAGTGAGAATTCCCAGAAATAGAAGAATTCTAAAAACGTAGCTTGCTATCTAATTGCCGAGAGATTTACATTCAAGATTGACATCTATTCAGGCTTCTACTCTGCTTACATACATGTAGGAAAAAACACCTTTGGTGAACCTTCCAGATGTTCTAACCCCACGTTGACTTCTTCCAAAACTCATGACAAGAGGGGGACAGAGCTAGCATGATCATCTCCGAGTTTCTGACCTTGAGTTCAATGCTCGGAGTAGGTTATGATTAGTTTTGATAGTAAATAATACATCATTGCTGACAGGTGCCTTTGATTATTGGGAAGTAGCATTTAAAATAATGTTTTCAGTGATATATTTCCTACAGGAAGATGTCATCATGCCAGCTTAATAGCAGTGTTGAAGGTGAGAATTCAGTATCATATTGGAAGGGAAAGTTTGTTCAGATTTTTTCATCCACCGTTAGGGAATCAAACATCTCCTAGTGTGCCTTATATTTATAAGACCAATGATAAAAGAGGCTAAAATCCACAGTTGAAACCTAAGTAAGTAGTTTTCAATATGCCAATAAGATCTGCAAAGACAGCCGAAACTGGTTTGGCTCAGTGGATAGAGCATCAGCCTGTGGACTGAAAGGTCCCAGGTTCGATTCCAGTCAAGGGCAGGTACCTTGGTTGTGGGCACATCCCCAGTAGGGGGCATACAGGAGGCGGCTGCTCGATGTCTCTCTCTCACCTTTCCTCTCTGTAAAAAATCAATAAAATGTATTAAAAACAAAAGATCTGCAAAGACAAATAGCCTGAGCCTTCGATTAAAAATGATTTCATGCCCTAGAGGTTTGGCTCAGTGGATCTGGTTGGGGCTCAGTCCCCCAGGGGCGTGCAGGAGGCAGCCCATCAATGATTCTCTCTCATCATGAATGTTTCAATCTCTCTCTCCTTCTCCCTTCCTCTCTGAAATCAATTAAAAATATTTTTAAAAAATGATTTCATTCAGTGAATTTCCAGTACAAAGTTCAGCTCTCCTCAGTTCACAGTGCCGCTGGCTTATTCTTCCCTGCAATTCTGCACCTCAAGGATTCATTGGCTCTTTATTTCCACTGATTCAAGTTAAGGTGATCAACAAATTTAATTTGCATATACATGTGTAACTTCAAATAGAGGCTTTGAAGCTACTGCAGACCCAAGCTTGCTCACTGGGTTTTATTTGATAATATCTATCATCCCGCCACATAGCAGCAAGAGCAGACATTCTAAAACTTCTTCTGAGCACCAGGAAATCAACCATCTCCGTTAATGATGTGAACTTCCCCTCATTAGTAATATACTGGAAGGCCCCAAGAAAAGTGTGGGAAATTGGCACATAATTGGGACATAATAGGCTTTTAAGCCTCATATTTTGGGGACCAGAACTGTCCTAAATTAAAATAAAGACGACATGGAAATGAGACTTGTATGGCTGACCGTGGACAGAAGGGCGCTAAAGATATCAGTATGCATTAGAACATGAATAATTTATTTTATGATGCAAAACCTAATAAAGATTTAATGATCACCCATATGCCTTTAAAATGATGCGAGAAACAGGAATATGGCGGGCAAATATAAGCAGCTCTTCCAGCTCTGTCCAAAATTCCGCTTATGACTCGTCCTAGGTTAGTTCCTTTGTGGAAAGCGAAGGTCACAGAATGATACAATAAATACTTGCCAAGAAGTTTCTCTTCTGAGATACCTGTTCAGCGAATGTTTTTCTCCAAAACCAGGAAATGAACCCTAACTTCGGACTGGGACTAACCATTTTCTGATTTATACATGTCATGATTTCAAGATCATAGAAAACTTCTGGTGAAGAAAAACGATTCTAGCGGCTTGCTTTCCCACAAATATTGCTGGCCTGTTCTGTTTAATCCCGTTTGAATGCATGCTGTGGAGTCGCTGAGTGAAATCCATCGTCTCTGGGTTATTCTTCATGGATGAGGGCCAGCTCTTTGGTGACAGAACTAAATGCTCATGGATGCTGTGGAGCAGCAGTGAAACAATTAGCTGTGGAGAAGCTTTGGGAAATCACTCAGGCAGTGAATTAATTATTGTGATCCGGGTCCCCCTCACAAATGCTAGATCTCAGAAAGGATCCTCACCCAGCCCCGTTCTTGATGCTCTTCCTAAAGGTGTAAAACTTCATCAACCCTCTGATCAAGCATCCTGAAGTATCTTTCTGTGTAATACAACTGGTATTTCTTTCTCCAGATTCGTATTTCCATAATTAAACATCCTAAAATACAAATCCCATTATTATTTGTTATGTCTAGTCAGTAATTAGACCTCAGCTGGTAGGGCAATTTCAGAACAGAGTTTACCAATTTACATACTAATCCAACAGAGTCTGGTGGGACATGATTAGCATAGATTCAGTCAACATCTTAATTAGCCTGAATCCCAGCATGCATTCTGAGGGGCCTCACCCTGCCCCCACCCCCGTGGGTCTTATTTGGCTGACTTTTTTCCTTCCAAATTCCCACTCTTCAAAAGACATTTTCCCGTCGCCTTTCTCACAGATGAAATGCTTGTGTGTCCAAGTGCTGTGCTTGGCCAGACATTTTGTGCAAAGCCCAAGAAATATTGAGAAATCTGGCCAGCCAAATGATGAATCCACACATCTGAAGTAACACCAATAACCAGAGTGTGTGATGTTCCCATATACCCACTGACCTCCCCCCACACTGACCCACCCCACACTAGATAACAAGGCCCGTGAGCAATCCTCAATATTTGAGAATCTTATTTGCTAAGACACTAGAGCAGTGGTTCTCAGCCTTCCTAAGGCCGAGACCCTTGCATACAGTTGCTCATGGGGTGGTGACCCCCAACCATGAAATTTTGCTACTGTGATGCATCGTGATGTTTCTGATGGTCTTAGGTGACCCCTGTGAAAGGGTCGTTCGACCCCCAAAGGGGTCGAGACCCACAGGTTGAGAACCGCTGAGCTAGAGGAAGTTCCTTATTCCTGCCCATGATCGTTATTTATCATCTCACATGTCAGGAAATCCCTAACCAAAACGCCACATATTGTCTATTTAAGCCTCTGGCCCCTCTGGCCATCGTTAGTGGAAATGGAGAGCTATGCAAAGCGCCTCGTGCAGCTGAGAACCGGGATGAAATCATCTCCACTTTCTCTTCTTTGGGTGGAATGTTTTCCAGCTCTTGTCTCTCTCCTCTTAGGTCCCTTCCTTCGACTGTTTGATCGCCTCTGTGGCTTTCCTCTGAACTCCTTCCAAGTTCTCCACACCCTCTGCATTGTGGCGTTCAGAGCTAGGTGGAGTGCCTTTGAAATCGCTGGAATGGCCACATTTCCTTTAAAAGGTCGTGCATCTCCGCATTCGACTTGTTTCTGTCATCAGTGCTCGCTGTATTAGTTAGCTGGCTGGCTTTGTTGATTCCCTCCCACTTTTAAAACAGTGTGTGTGTGTGTGTGTGTGTGTGTGTGTGTGTGTGTGTGTGTGTGTAATGTGTGTGCTATTCTGTAACCCAGAGGGGATTGCTTCTCTTCGCTTTGTAAGATTTTATTGCAGTTTATCACCTGCGTTTTGAGTTTTCATTTCAGTTTGCACAACTCCTCGCCGCGGGTAGCTCCTGCGAAGGCGGAAAGTCATTTGCAAACTCAATTTGAGCCTTGCCAGGGAGTTCTCGCGCAAAGCAAGGGCATGCAGACCTCAGGGGGCACTGGGGTGATCCCGGGAGGGTACCACTCGCTGACTTCCACTCGAGGATTCACCTCCTTTGCTTTCTTTTCCTTTTTGCTGTGTCACCCTTCCCTGCTTTTGACCTTTGTCTCATGACAGTCCCCCTCTTTTTCTGTTTTCTCTTTACCGATTCCTTCTTCCTCTTCATCTCTTTCATTTTCACCCCCACCTTCCCGTTACCCCTGCCTGAGATCTGTCCCCGAGCCAGGAAATCTGACTGGTTATCCTGGTGGGGAGGGACGTGGGGAGAGACCATGGAGGTTGAGAAACACCCACCCAGGTTTTCTCTCCAGCTTTGTGCCAGCTCAGCTGGCAAAAGGGCCACCCAGGAGCCAGATCAGAAGCAGTCAAAAGCACCCACGGGTGGACGTTGTGGAAACCAAGGTGACGATGAGAAATCGGCCACTTCAGCCTCTTTAAGTGCCAACCCAGGGAACGTTTGCATCCTTTCCCAGTGACACCTTCCCAACCGCACAGAAAGAGCTGGCCGGAGTCTCCCTGTCTTTGTGCACACAAGACCCAGTCTCACTCACGTGTCGGGGCCAGGCAGGCGCTTGAAATTCCGGAAGGTGTCCCAGCACGCCCTAAAAGCCACGGTCTGCATTGATCCCCGCCTAGAAACTTAAGAATCTCCAAGATCATAAAAGGGTTATTCATAGGCCTGTGGAGATTTTTAAAAATCGCTGTACGGCTGTGGTCAAGGAGCAGGTGTGAGGCCTTTTGCCGGGATGTCTTTATAGCCAGAAATACGTTGCTTTTGAAAAGTTTCAAGCTATAAAAGCAGTTCAGCTCCCCCCTGCTTCTCCAGGGCTTACTGACGGGAGAGGAAACCCGAACATTGGCAGTTTGTGGAGCTGCGTGGTTGGGTTAGCTGGTCTTTTATTTGTATGCGGCCAGTTGAATTCGTTTTGCATGGATATGTTTGTTGTAACCTACAGTTCTAAATTCCTTGCCAAAAAATGACGTGTACTCTAGATGGAGAAATGATAAACACATCCTCAGTTTAACTTGTTTCCCAGTCTAATTCCTGGTCACTTTTCTGACCATAGCGAGGAAAATACACTCTCCTACTTTTCTTTGTTTTTAAAATGTATTTTATTGATTTTTTTTTTACAAGAGGAAGGGAAAGGGATAGAGAGTCAGAAACATCGATAAGAGAGAAACATCGATCAGCCACCTCCTGCACACCCCCTACTGGGGATGTACCCGCAACTAAAGTACATGCCCTTGACCAGAATCGAACCCAGGACCCTTGAGTCCGCAGGCCAACACTCTATCCACTGAGCCAAACCGGCTAGGGCTACACTCTCCCACTTTTCACCTACAAGTGTGTCCAGACCTACAAGTGTGTGAGAAAGGGAACTTTGGTGTTTACAAATTATAATAAATGACAGGAGCCATCAGAGTGACTTTGCAGGCTCTGGTTAAGAAAAGGAATTATTGCCGAAACCGGTTTGGCTCAGTGGATAGAGCATCGTCCTGAGGACTGAAGGGTCCCAGGTTTGATTCCGGTTAAGGGCACGTACCTTGGTTGTGGGCACATTTCCAGTAGGAGGTGTGCAGGAGGCAGCTGATAGATGTTTCTAATTCTCTATCCCTCTCGCTTCCTCTCTGTAAAAAATCAGTAAAATATATTTAAAAATAAAGAAAAGGAATCATTGACGGGGATGCGAATGATGCAGCTATCTTGTAAAACAGTCTGGAGGTTCCTCAAAAGGTTAAAGCCACCATAGGACCCAGCAACTCCGCTTCTAGGTATATACTCAAGAGAAATTAAATCATGCGGCCACACAAGAACTCGTGCATTAATGCTTATGAAACCATCATTTACAACAGCCAAAAAGTGGAAACAAAGCAAATGTCAACTGGTAAATGGATCAATAAAATGCAGGATATCCATATAATGAAATGTTATTCAGCAATTCAAAAAGAATGGAGTACCGATCCATGCTACATTGTGCTAAGTGAAAGAAGTCAGTCATACAGGATCGCATGTTGGATGATTCCATTTGTGTAAAATGTCTAGATTAGAAACAGTAGATTTGTGGTTGTCAGGCAGGGGTGGGGGTGAGGGTGGGGGAAATAGGGAGTGATTACTAATGGAGACAAGGTTTCATGGGAGATGAACCTGTTCTAAAATTAGATTGTGGTGATGTTGCACAACTCTGTGACTATACAAAGGAAACGTTGACTTACACCCATTAAATGGGTGAATAAATAGTATGTGAATTGTCAACAAAGCTGTTGAAAAGGAAAAGGAAATGAGTTATCATACAGAGCCTAGTGTTCCTAGATCCTTCGAAAAATGCTCTTCTATGTCACAGTTTAAAGATAGATAACCAAACTCTGTTACCATTTTAAATAAGCATGTTCTCCAAGTGGCTCCATTGCAGGTGTCAAATAAGACCATTGGAGCATGGTTGTGGCTTTAAAGACTGTACCCCAGAATGGAGCACCTTGAGCAACCATGTGGGATCGGCCTTCCCACTAGTCTGCTTTCTCAGAGTAACCCAAACGCTGTGCTCCGTGGAAGTTGGCTGCCCATTTCTCAGGGAGTGATGGTACAGACCTCTGGCAAGCTCACAGAATTGTATCAGAGTGCAATTTAGACGTGTCCTGTCACGGCCCCTTTAAAGAATGCTGTGGAAATGCGAAGCCTTAGAACATAACCGGCAGGATGTATTATACATATCACATGTGTGTTTGCTTCACATGTTAATATCGAGGTTGAATTTGGTTATTCCTGTGAGCCTCTTGATCCTGACATTGTATGATTACACATCTCCCTTCCACACGCACAATCACACACAATGAAGTATGCATGGACATTTACATCAGATACAATTATGGTTCGCAAAAACCAAATGAGTATTTTGTATTCTTTTTTAAAAAAAAAATCTCACTTCACTCATGAAGGTGAGGAATGCGAAAGTGTGGCTTCCACTTTTACATTTTTCAGAGAACAAGAAAGTTAAAGAAAGTGAGAGACGCAGAGATGCAAGCACGTCTAAGAGAACTGTAAATACTGTTTACATAACTGTTTACATCAGATGGCTCTGTAATTGCAAGTCTCAAAACTCTACTGAGACAGCACGTTCTTCTGCAGGTCGGAGAGAGCCATTTCTCTCCTGCGTCCAAAATAGATGTTTTCTGTAACTTTTCTGGACGTTGAAATGCTCGAGTGCACATGCGTTAAAACTAGAACACAGTTCCTGTGCGCCCTTCATGCAGTTCTCCCGGTGGAAACATCATCCGGGAGAGCATGTACCTAGTGTCAAACCCTGGCAACTGACATTGACACGGTAATTGAGCTTCCTCGTGCTGAAATCTCCCCCAGAAACGGGGATGCAAATTATCACAGAATTTCAAAGTCTCAACTGTCACCACTGACTGTGGTTATTGGGTCCCGCTTTGATGAGGAAAGGGTATCATTTGCTTCTCCACGGAAGCAAGCGTGGCCCTCGTGTTGTTGCTGTTTAATGACAAGTATTGAGACACAGATAATGGTGCGTTTTGTCTTAACATGTGGATCCAAAAATACTAATAGGCTCCATTTCCAAATACATCATTGTAGCTCTGCCTTGCTCTCAGACAACACTTAGCTCATTAAATTAGACCCCCACGATCCCCTCTGAGGTGGCAGGAGTTCTTAAAATGTATTCTGCATATTTTGATTCCGTAATTACGCCTCATCAGCGGGCTGTGACGCTGCGGTGATGAAACACACAGATTTGAGATACAAGTGGAAACGAGGGAGGAACTCGTCCACTTGGCTTCCAAGTGACGGAAACTGCTAGAAACTTGAACTCTGAGGCGAGGCCAGCAGCCTGGACCCGAACATGAGGTCAGAGGTAGAGAAATCTCGGGGCTTTAGGGCGGAAGCAGGGGCTTCATCAGCATGGATCCCCCCTCCCTGGCGGGATGGATGCTGCAAGATGTCGAGGTCTCCCAACTGTGTCCAAAGACCAGCTCGAGGCGCCAGGGAGGGAGGCTCCTTTAAAGAAATGCCTTCCCATGCTGCATCAATGGCATGTGTCGGGGGGTGGGGGAGGGTGAGGGGACCCCCAGAGCCATCTGATGGAGCAGGGGCTGCAAGGGCCCTTTGTGCCCCGATCATTTACATGACTTAAACCCAACAATGAGCTCCATAGTCCATCAAACAAGACACTTCGCCATAGCAACAGTTGCAGAATGCGGCACCGCTCCGGGGCCCAGAAAGGAACCCTAAAGAAACATCCCTTATGAATATGTCCGGAGGTTTCTTTCGGCCACCGCTGGCTGTCGCAGCGCGCCCCGGGTTCGGGGTTTTATTTGCTCGGCCCCTCTTGCCTGGGCTCTGTGAGGACGTGCCCTGTGGCGAAGTCGGGGGCCACCCCCGAGGGGTCCCGCGGGTGGGAGTGCCTCCCGGGCTGGGGTGGGAGTGGGATTGTGGAGTTGCTTTTGCAGAGAGCTATTAATCCGATGCAGGAAACCACGTAAAACTCAGGAATGTAATGGCCTTCCCCGAGTCATCGCTGGCCTCTTTGAAGGCTCGTAATAAACGGGCCTGCGAGTGTTTGCGCTTTTCGCTTCTCTCACGTGTCAGCATGTGCAGAGAGCGCACCCCACGTTACAAAGTCAGACGGAAACCAACCCGGCGCGCAGTGCTGTGGTCTGAGAGACACGGCACATCTGTCATCAAAGCGGTAATTAAGCGCCACTATTTTCCTCTTCTTTCAAGGTCATTTCCTGGCATCGTAAAATCTCTCTGTTAAGGAAGTCCTCCTTTTTAAAGAGAAAACAATAGCACTTTCTGCAAGTTTGAATCTAAGGCAGTTGTTCCGGTGAAAGTTGCACCGAGGGAGGCCAATCAGACAGGGAAACCAGATAAAGAACTTTATTTTTTTTAATTTATTGATTTCTTACAGAGAGGAGAGAGATAGACAGAAACATCAAGGAGAGAGAAACATTGATCAGCCGCCTCCTGCACGCCCCCCACTGAGGATGGGCCTACAACCAAGGTACGTGCCCTTGACCAGAACCGAACCTGGGACCTTTCAGTGCGCAGGCCGACGCTCTATCCGCTGAGCCAGACCGGTTTCGGCCAGATAACGAACTTGAATGGTCGGTGATCACCGCGGGATGTGATTTTGCTTTGCCACATGCAGTGGCTTTCGCCGTTAGGAGAGAGAGGACTTGATCGCTGGTTGGCTCGGGGAGCCACCACCTTGAGACGTTCGTGCTTCTTCTGGAAGCTGCCTTCTTCTCCGGCAGATGCGCCTCGTCCCCCTTCCTCATCTCTGTTGCCCTTCATTGATTTCTGGGCAGTAGCCATCCTTTCGCATAGGGGCTGCTTGTGGTGATGGATGAGATGCTGGCTCGTGCACCTGACTCCAGCGCAATGTATAAATTAGTTATGAGCTGGCAGTAAAAAACCCTAGATGTCCCTGCTTCTCGGGAAGCCCCAGACCCCAGGGGTCCCCACGCCATGAGAGATCAAACTGGACTCACCAATGAAAACGCAATGAATTATTTACCCACATCAGCACTTGCCGTTGGTATCATGGAATCGGGAGATCCTTTGTTCGCTTCGTGCTGCATTGATTTGTGCTCCGAGGACTGTAGGTGCGGGCGCACTCCTGTTCGGGCCCAAGGGAGAGAGAGGGATAGAGAGTGAGTGACCCGAGGTAAGCTGTGAGTGTTGGAGTTTATGCACGTGTTTTTTTGTGATGTCATGAAGAAAGTCATGTTGGATAGTACAGCAATGTACAGTGGTACCTCGAGATCCGAGTTTAATTCGTTCCGTAACCTTGAGGCGTGGGAAACTATGAGATGCTTGAGCCTCGGTAAACTGGTGGGTTGTGTGCAGCCGGCCGATCCTTGAGATGACTCCTATCTCAAATGTTGCTCGTATTTCAAAGCAAAAATAGCTCGTATCTCAAAAATCTCCTATGTTAGGGCACTCGTCTCGAGGTACCACTGTACCGTATTTTCCAGAATATAAGACGACTGGGCCTATAAGACGACCCCCAACTTTTCCAGTTAAAATACAGAGTTTGGGATATACCCGCCCTATAAGACGACCCCCGGCTTCTGAGAAGATTTGCCTGGGTGAAAAAGCCGTCTTATACACCGGAAAATACGGTTTGAAGGAGACTGGCAATCGCAGAGATAGTGTGTGAGTGCCCAGTGAGAGGGACGGGGCAGGGGCGGAGAAGCAGCTATAGTTCTCTTATCTTGGGCCAGTGAAGGCAGAATTCAGTTAAGTGGAGCCGGAGAGACGTCTCCAGGGAGAGGCCTTCTAAGGCAAATCCCACTGGAGAAACGTCAGCGACAGCAGACAGGCCCGTCTCCAATTCACGGCTCTTGTTTACTCTGCCGTCCGCTGAAAGCATTTCTCGGGCACAGTAGGGCTGGCGCATTTCATCGCAGAGACTTCTGGCTCTGCGTTACAGGCATGTTCCGTGCTCATTGTGCATTGTGAGAGCAAAGCATGTTCCTCCCCAGTCAACATGCCTCTCCCATCCAGCCTGCTTCAAAGGCACAGCAGCTCTGATCCTTGTTGGGGAGCCTGGGACGAGGCATCGCCATCTCGGTTTGGGAAGTTCTCTAATTGCCGAGGCTTTTTACAGTTGAAGGGCTGCCATTTGCGAGCCGTGGGTCTGGTAAGTTAAGGCCGAACAAGGGGGAAATTTCCTTCAGCTGAGCCAGGGCTCATGTTGAAGCAGTTCTAATACATCCCCCCTTAAGTGGAGTGATTTGATTCCCTGTCCTGCCTTTCATGCCTGAAGAATCTCTGGGTCCTTGACAGAGTAATGACGGCCACGCTGGCTGCCAGCAAAGGGAGCTCTCTTCAGATGGTCAGCGTTGCCACCCAGATGCTGAAAGCGCTTTTGTGCAGGGAACGTGTACCCTTCACAACTGTTAAGAATTGTTAGACTCTTCGTTAGAAGATTTAGGGGGAGGTCTCTCCCCCAATCAGTTCAGACCCGTTGATTACTCACTGTCCCAACAGATAGAAACGTATTCGATATTTCCTTCATTTGTACAAGTGAAGAATCGTAATTTTCTGGACCACACAGAGTCTTTGTACAAGCTTTGGATCTAATCTCTGCTTTTGTACTAATTCCAAAAAAGTCAATGAAGTCTGAAGGCACTTGGCAATGGAACTAACCAATTTACATTCTGTGCTGTAGCCTATGACCAAAAGTCAATGTTTCATAAATATTTGAGCACAGTTATTGGAACAGCCTGGGTAACTTTTTAAGTTCTGCTTTGCTCTCACACAAAAGCCATATCACAGTATCATTCTCCCATAAAACTCTGCGAAGTCATGCTTAAACAACTCCACAATGAAAGACATGGGGTTCCTAGAGTTGATTGCCCTCTGGGTATGGGGCAGCGTGACTGATGCCCACATGATGGGTGAACCCAGCTAGAACTCACATTTTTCCGGATGTCTGTCCTGGTCCAGTTACTCTGCTTTCCAGAAAACCACCGGACTCTTGGACAGAGGGCGAACAGCACCTGGTGGCAGCTATTGTCCTCGTCATCAGGAAAGTGCTTGGTTCTGTCCGTCATCACATCGTCGTGCTCTTTTTACCCTCTAAATTGCTGCTGTCACCTTCGGAAAACTAGTTGCCATCTTCCAAGGCATCCATGAGATGGGGTATTGTCTTTATTTGGGTTTTCCTGGATATAGACCTTGAGATAGAATTTCAAGTGCAAGTAATTTATTTGGAGGAGAGAGACAGGGGAGATAAAGAAGACGGAGTAAGACTGCCCCTTGGGGTGTCCCATCCAAGTGGCAACGGAGTTGGGCTATTTATATACCAGTCTGGTCACTCTCTGGATGAGGACTGCCCAGGGTCAGAGGTGGGAGACTTGAATGCTTCAGCATCTCTGGCCTGCCGGTCAAGCAGAGGTTGCCTCCAGCACCAGAGAACAATAAGATGGAAAGCCTGGCAGTTAGGTAGCAGGCAACAGGGCAAGGGCATGGAAAGGTTAAGGAAAGACGTGCAGGGCGCTGGCTTACCTTGTTCATACTGTTGGGAACCAACTTCATTGCCCACCAGCCCCAAAGCCAACACACGCATTCCACACATCCCTGAGATAGCCTTGTCGACATTCTACCACCCAGAAGAGACAGGATTTTGTCGTGATTTGTGTGTGGTTTTTTTAAGTCGCCTTCTCCTTCTTCCGCATACAATTTGTCACGGAGATATGAGAGCTCAGAGAGACTCTCCTAACTCCCCAGGCCCAGCTCTCTATCAGACAGAAGATAAAGCAGAAGAATAGGAGCAGGGGAGTCTGGGCCTAACGGGACAGACAGTCAGGGGGGAATCTGGCTGTCGGTGATTGGCAGCTGGGTAGCTCTCCCAATTGCAGGAAGAAGCCTGCAGACACGTGAAGATGGGTAGCAGTAGATCTGATGATCAGTAACAGATGGAGAGTCACATTGTGGAGCAGTTGGCATCGAGCAGAGCCAACCGGAAGTGGCAGGTACAGACTCTTGGCAAATGCCATGGGAAGAGGTCCAACCTGCATGTGTTGGGCGTGGATTGAAGGGGGGAGATGGTCCTTTGGCCGTTAGGGGGGACAAAGCATAGGTGACTAATGGCAAGTAGGTGTTGGAAGGAAAAGCTTTGGATTTGGAGATAAAGTTCAAGTCCCAGAATAAATGAAATTAATAGGGCATCACGTAAATGATGCAAGCACAGGAAACCCTATCATTTTAGTCAGGACTTCTTTTGGTTGTAAATGGCGCACGCACACACACACAAACAAAAGAAACACATTTTTATTGTTTAACAATTGACATTTTGTTTGTGTTTGATGTGTTTGTGAGAGAAGTGTATCAGTTATCCCATGATGCTTAACAAGACATCTTAAAACTTGGTGATTTATGACAATAATCATTTGCTCATGATTCTGAATGTCAGCAATTAGCTAGACTCAGCTAGGGAATTCTTCTGCTGGTCTCCCTTGAGGTCACTTGTGTCTGCAGGTCATCTGGAGACTGGTTGGTTTAGTTATGTGTGTAGATCATATACACCATGTGGAAGCATTATATGATCTATGCTCTACATGTTTTCATCGTCCAGATAGCTAGCCTGGACCATTTCATATGTTAACGGAAAGGTTCCTAAGATCAAGAGAGGGCAAGCCCCAAAGCGAAAATGTGCCTTTAAGCCTCTGCTTGCGTCACATCACATTTACTCATGTCCCATTGGCCAACGAGAGCCTAGAGCCATGCCCAGATGCAAGAAGTGGACAGATTGCACTTTTGATGGAATTTGTAGCCAAATTTTGCAATCCACTTGAGAGGAGGGAAGCTAAGGACACTTGGAATGGGGAATATCACATGATAGACCACCTTCCCTGCTTCACATCTTTCCTCTTCGCATCTTTTACATATGCCTGATGTACTCAGTCAATTTGGACCCTGGGCTATTTTAAGGTAAGGGCCGTGCACTGCTGTGTTTCTATCTGCAGAAATCCATCTGTGGAGAAGGCCACCTATCTTCATCCTTCAATATGCAAATCAAGCCAATCACCTTTAGTCTCAAAACTTGATTAAATGAACCTAAGACAAGAGAATCCCTTCCTCTCAGGTTATGAGGCAGTGAGGGTATGAGCCCAAGAGCTTAATGGGACCTGAATCTTCTGTTCCATTAGGCCCAGAACCCCTATATTGTAAAGACAGGTGGACTAATAGATTGAACTGGGTAGAGAGAGAATAGGACCACTGACCTAGACCCAGCTTTTATTCTCTTTGTCTGTCTTTTCTACATCCTTCACTGCCCTGCCAGCAGTTCTCAACAGGTTGAGAACCGCTGCGGTAGACCCTAAGACCATCGGAAAACATAGATATTTACATTAAGATTCATAACAGTAGCAAAATTACAGTTATGCAGTCGCAACGAAAATAATTTTATGGTTGGGGATCACCACAACATGAGGAACTGTATGAAAGGGTCATGGCATTAGAAAGGCTGAGAACTACTGGTCTAGGTGGATCTCCTATGGCTGGCTAAGGCCAAAGAGAAAAGATCCAGATGGCAAGCTGAGCCTTTATTTTATAGTCAGAGGTAAACAAGGCAGTGGTCAACATAGTTACAATGTTCTTGTGAGTTTCACTTGTTTTGGCAACACTTGATGCACCTCCCATTAGCTACCCAGGAAAGAGCTAGAGAGTGTGATAAGGTCAAGCTTAATTATGCTAAGAGGGCTGTGCCCTCTAAGCTGGGACTTGTTTGTGGCTTTGCCAACAGGTCAATCCAAGGCTCCCTACAATTCTCATGACAAAAGTGTTCTCTATTTAAATTATATTCTCCAGGTACAGGGAGTACATAAATAAATTTATCATATAAGATAAGATATTATTCTATCTAATAAAAGAGAAACATGCAAATTGACCGTACCTCCGCTACACCCACCAGCCAATCAGCAGTGAGTATGCAGATTAACCCAACCAAGATGGCAGTTAATTTGTATATCCAGGCACAGCGCCAAGACTGAAGACAGTGTAGAAGGAAGCCAAGCACTGCAGAAGCTGTGGAGAAGCAAGCAAGGGGCGGGGGAGAAGGGAGGGAAGCAGGCGGGGAGGCGGAGACCGCCACAGGAAGCCCTATTGCAGGAATCTTTCTGCAACGGGCCTCTAGTATTAGAATCAGTCCCTGTCCTTCTTTGGCCTCTATTCTAATGTATAATTATACCTACATTTAATTATAACTATATTAATGTCTATATCTAGATGCCCTTGTTAAAGATTCAGTTGACCCAGCAGAAATTCCGTCTTTGCCAGAGCTATATCTGCTGAGAATAATCTTTTTCTCTCTTAAACCCTGGGTATAAAACATGCTCCCCATAAATACTCATTGTGTGAATGACCGGAAAGGATGCATAGATATTTCTAATGCTTAATTAAAGGGTTTAGTTAATTGAAGCTAAAGATCAATTCTATTAAAATGTTCATAGGATTTTTTTATTCAAGTGGAATTCTTGGCAGAAACAAATTACACAACATAAATTTTGGCAATTTTCTTTTGCGTTCCTATAAACAAAACCTTAAAAGGTACGGCAGGGAAGTATTTTATTTTCTAAAAGTGACACTAGATTTTGGTCTTTCTATTTTTAACCTCCATCAACCAAATATTTAAATGTTGTTGTTTTTAAATTTGGGGGAAATATTCTGACACTTTCCATCGTCACATTTCAATTCTTAACTTTTTCACGAGAACAATGTTTTCCTTTTTCTTTTTTTTAAAAAAAAGTAAGTTTTTATTTCTACCTTTTTGGTCAATAATGTATAAGAAAGTTTAAGACAAGCATAGTCCCATCGTTAAGAGCAATTTTCTGAGAAATGTGCTGGGATGACTTTGCTTGAACAATACCTGGTGCCAACAATATGGTTTTCGCGAGAACTTCGGTGATTGCATGGGAGTTGATTTCTAAATCCGAATGCAGGAATAAAAAGAAAGACACGGGAACTACTGAATTGTAATGTGAACTAGTTAATGCTTTAATTGGGCTTATATTGTATTCATTTACATAGTGGAAGGGGAATTTATAAGTTTAGGAAAACAGCTAATACTTTGAAATGCAAACTCGAGGGTGGGCGATAATCTCTCTCAAAAGAGCAGATGGGGCTGGGGCACCTGACAGGCACAGCCAAGCAGGAAGCTGAGGTCAGCAAAGCTTTACTGAGCCCCAACATGTCCGGCTCCCTCCTGGATGCTGAAGCTACAGAAGTCAATTAAATAAGTCCCTGTCCTGCTCTGGCCTCGGTTCTGATGGAAGGAGACTGACAATAAAACAAGGTGTCCCCATGTCAGATAATGAGAGATGCCATCAAAACAAATAAAGCAGGTAGTGGGAGTTAGGGAGCTCCAGGGAGGGGCAAAGAGGTTTGTCCAATCATATTCTTCCAAAAAGATAATGGTGGAGCAGAGAGCAGAAGGAAGTGAGGGTGCAAAACATGCTGTTTTGGGGGGGGGGGCAGAGAACCCCACGCAGAGAGAACAGCAAGTGCAAATGCCCTGACGTGGAAGCACGCAGGTTCTGTCAGGCTGATGGGCTCAGGGCGGGGAGAGCATCATGGGTCAGAGGAGACGGCGAAGGATGAGGTCATGGCAACGATGGCCTTTCACAGCCCTGCAAGCACTGC
>JAAGEH010000155.1:2199028-2364845 GCA_011751065.1 Lasiurus cinereus
GAATAACAAAGAAACATGGTGGAGGGAAGGAATAAATATAAGGTTTGGAGTGGGCCAAAGACCTAGGGAAGGAGCTAACTAAGAGGAAAGATAAAGGAAGTTTATCTTACCGAAATTTAATCTCCGTACTCTGGTGTTTTATTCCCTTGGAATTGGTTCTTTTGTTCATCAGAGCAGGTAACTGTATTCCTTTATCATTGCACTTAAAGGGCACCGTTTTAATGAGTTCATGTTCAAGTGTATATTGAGTGCCTGGTACATAACAAACAACAATACATGGCTCCCTGTTAGTAATCCTTTTTATTCTATAAGAGAATTTCATCCATACTCTCCACTTCCCTCAATGCATTTGTTCCTAGTACACTTCGTACTTTAAAATATAAACTTTTGATTTTAGAACATTTTGAGATTTACAGAAAAATCGCAAAGATAGTACAGAGAGTTCCCACACACTTCATCCAGATCCTCTAACATTAACATCCTGCGTTACCATGGTACATACATTGGAGAGAAGAGATTACATTCCTATTAATTCCTGGTACTTTTAAGTAGATGCTCTCTATTTTTAGTCTTTAATTAGGTGCGCGGGTCATTCTAATGTTGCTATTTGATTGAACTGGGAGACGTTGTGAATGAGCCATAAATGTGATTTATAATTTCAGCGTTGGACACGCAGAAGTTACCATAGATCTTTGGTCAGGTGGTTACGGTCCTCTGCGGTTTCCATGGCTTCTAGCTGCCTTGGGAGACCGCAGGTTAATTAGTAAAAGTAAGTAAAGCTCACCCTAGCGAAACCAATTTCGAAACCACCATGACTGAAGCTTTCAAATCTTTTCTGAAAACGTAGACAGACCATCTCTTTTTGAATAGAACATTCTAACCTGCCATGTAAGTGTGATGTGCTCAGGAGCAGGATGGTGCAGATGGCAGCCCTCTTTCGAACATGATGTTTGATCCAGGTGACATTGGAAGATCCAACATATTGCAAGGAAGCCCTACCAGAGAGGATGTATGGGCCTCTGTTCTGAACACATGTTTTTTTAGCTAGAAAGCTGTGACAAGAAAATGCACCCATCTGCATCTAATTGACAGTTTCCCCCCACCCCCCACATACACACACTCACACTCATACCCAGCTTTTTAAAAATGAAAAATATTTAAATTGCTTAAAAACGCTCATTGGTTACAAATTAAAATGAGCCAAAACCGGTTTGGCTCAGTGGATAGAGCATCGGCCTGTGGACTGAAAGGTCCCAGGTTTGATTCCGGTCAAGGGCATGTACCTTGGTTGCGGGCACATCCCCAGTAGGTGGTGTGCAGGAAGCAGCTGATTGATGTTTCTAACTCTCTATCCCTCTCCCTTCCTCTCTGTAAAAAATCAATAAAATATATTAAAAATTTAAAAAAAAATTAAAATGAAACATTCAGGTGCTAGTTACCAATGGTCCATCATTTATTTGAGATTATTGGAAAGTTGGATATAATGTTTTGCATCTCAGTTTGGGGGTTGGGGGTTATGGTTAGCATTAGGTTGATGAAAAATAAAATTTCATGCATATAGTAGGCCCCTTTCTTTTGAATGTGTCTGATATTCATCCTCCTTTGCAAATTCAGGCCTTTACCGCCTCTCCTTTTATGTGTTTGTTGTCACAAATTATCCCCGTTGGTGCTGTAAGTGTATTGGTTATCTTTCTTGTAGTTTGGTGACCATCTTTGTTTCAGGTAGAATAATTCCCTTGAGTAGTTCCTGCAATGAAGGTCTTCTGGTGATAAATTCCCTCAGCTTGTGTATGTCTGGAAAAGTCTTTATTTCTCATTCAGATCTAAAGGATAGTTCTGCTGGATATATTATTCTTGGCTGATAATTTGTCTCACTTGTTTGAATATTTGGTCCAATCTTCTAGCTTGTGGTGTTTCTGCTGAGAAGTTTGATGATAACCTAATGGCTTTCCTTTATAGATTACTTTATTCTTTTCCCTGGCTGCTTCGAGAATTCTTTCTTTGTCATTAATTTATTTTCATCTTTATTATTGAATGTGTTACATATACTCCTCCCCCCCATTGACCCCTTTGAATCTGTCCCTGTCTCCGGCCTTCACCACCCTGTCACTCATGTCCATGGGTTATGCATATATGCACACAAGTTCTTTGCTTGATCTCATCCCACCTACCCACAGTTTTAATACAATGTGCCTTGGAGAAGGCCTTTTTTGGATTGAGTTAATTAGGTGTTCTGTTTTCTTCTTGAATTCAAAGGATCTAGTTCTTTCCACAGGTTTGGAAAGTTCTCATCAACTAGTTCTCTTCTATGAAGTAGTTTTCCTCCTCCTCCTCCTCCTCCTTCTTCTTTGCCTATTAGTCTTATATTGCTCCTTCTGATGGAGTCATATTGTTCTCATAGAATTCTTTCATTTTTTTATGCTTAAGTCTCTCTCTTTGTCCCTCTACATCATTTCTAGATTTCTATCTTCCGTATCACTAATACTTTCCTACATCTGGTCAGCTCTATTTCCTATACTTGCTAGCTTATTCATGATCTCTTCTATTGAGCTCTTCATCTCCAAAATTTCTATTTGATTCTTTTGTAAAATTTCAGCCTCTTTGGTAAAGTATTCTTTTTTTGTTGTTGTTGTTGGTTTGGTGTCTGAGTTCATTAAACCGCCTCTCTGTGTTTTCTTGCATTTCCTTGAGGTTTTTCAGAACTGCAGGTTTGACCTCTCTGTCATTTAAATCACATATTTCCATGTCTTTACGTTTATTTTCTGGAGACTTTTTCACTTTCTTTCTGAGCTGTCTCGTTACTTTAGTTATTGATGGTATTTGATGGATTCCTTCTCTGTCTAGGCATCTATATATGAGTGGCACTTCTCTAGCGGATTAATACCGAGGTCTTTCTGCTCTTTTCCAGTATGTGGTGTTGAATCATGGGGCATTTTTTGTTTGTTTGTTTGTTTGTTTAGCTCTCTGGCTTTTCAGACCTCCATAAGAAGGTGGACACTTTCCCTGTGACCTGGTTGTTCCAGTCCAAGGGACCAACCTCACATGGGACGGTTGTGGGCAATGGGTCTCCAAGTCAGGGAAGTCCTAGTGCATCTCCCAGCAGCAAGATGCCATCAGCGGCAAGTTGTTCAAATTGTTGAAACTTCAAGGGTTGAGTCCAAGGGGGTCTCTGATACCACCATTTTTCTGACGTCATACGCTGTACTAAGCTCATATTCAATACTAACTAATTAATAAGCAAGCACACAGAAAACTGTCATGGGAACAGCCCCATTTGTCGGCATCAAATCCCTACATCATCTGTGATAGTCTTTGAGATTTATGAATTTCAATTCCATCTAAATCAATGCTGAGCTAGTGCCTTGAAGTTGTTCAAATACCGTATTTTCCGGCATATAAGACGACTTTTTAACCCAGGAAAATCTTCTCAAAAGTCGGGGGTCGTCTTATACGCCGGGTGTCATCTTATAGGTGGGTATATCCCAAACTCTATATTTTAACTGGAAAAGTTGGGGGTCGTCTTATACGCCTAGTCGTCTTATACACCGGAAAATACGGTAGTAACTTCCATTTGCACAAGATCTTAAGAATACCAATAAGGTGGCCTCTGACTTTTTGAGCTTTTGACATTCAGCCACCAGAGGCTGCTCTGAGACCTTTACACTCCTTTCACTCTGGGCCCGAATCCCTAGGGGAAACCTAGAAGGACTGATTTGGCCTCCGCTGTTTGAATTGTCCTTGCTCAGTGCCGTTCGCTGGTGGTCTACTGTGGGAGTAAATGATTAATTGGAGTCCAGAGGAGATGCTGGAGGAAGACAAAATTACACGTTACTGTTTTGCCCTCCTTGCTATTTTTCAACTCTTAATCTCGTTCTATTCCATTTAAGTAAGAGAGAATTGGCCAACGCTTTTCTACTGGCATTTGCTAATTTTTCACCATTTTTTTCTGTTACATATTTTCCAAGAATTCTGAAGACTTTTTATAAAGCCTTTATTCCATCATATTTACTTCCACATGGTTTCTATTCTTTCACATTTTACCAGGATTTTATAGGTACTTTCATGCTGTTCGCTCTTTTATTTTTTTTAAAAAAATCTTTGTCTTTCTCCTTTAAATCTTTCTCTTTATCTAACAAAACAAAGCCAAACTTAAATGGAGTATCTGTAATTGGGTCAGAAGGATTAAAAGAGGTGGCAGGGCCTGTAATGTATTTTGTATTTCATCTTGGACAGCTGAACACTGATTTAGTTTCTTCATGTGAAATTGTTTTTAATCTTTTCTGGCAAAGGGATGATCATGGTCGTCATTGGTCAGCCATGAAAAACAACTGATTCTGTGATACTGTTAAATACGTCACGCTAAAGAGTGTCCTTCTATGAGAATAAGTCACTACATAAAGATGCAAAGTTTTAGAGCTACGGCCAATACCAATTGCTAGTTTTACAGCAGGAAAAGCCATCAATATGTAGATGATCTGGAGAATTTTAACACTGCAACTCTTGATTTCCAGACTTTTATTTTTTTGTCGCATTCCATGGATGATTGAAAAAATGTATAAAAAGACATAATTTAAGTATGTCTTCTTAAATCTGCTTCATTTTCTACAGGTTATGGAAAAAATCAATTGAACTTGAAGGAAAGTAAATACCTATTTTATTAGTTTTTACTTATAATAAAAGATAAATATTTCAAGATTTCTTTTGCTCATAAAAGAAATTCTTGGGATAACATGAAACACTCCTAATGTTTCCCTCACAGAATGGAACAATCCTTTGAAATGTCTGATATTTCACCTCCAGCGCGATCACAATGGCAGAGAGCCTTACCCTAATCAATTCACGACCGATACAAGATCACTGATATTTTTAGGTAAAAATAACGGCAGCCCGTAATATGCAAATTGGCCCACAGGCCACTCGATGCTCTGTTAAAAGTGGAATGCCCACGCAAGTGCCAGATTCCTTCTCTGTGGTGGTTCTGCTTTTCAACTTGCCCTCGCTAAGGAGAGAACCAGAAGTCCCTTGCCCGCGAGCAATGCCTGATGAAAGCCCCGTGATTTCCTGGGGTGCATTTCTCTCTCCGTGCGTACGCCTGGCCATCGAATTCCTAAATATCATACGTGAGCCTCGCCCAGAACGAAAAGATAAAAGAAGGCGGCCGCTGAAGTAACATGAGGTCAGCGTTGGGGGATGCATGAGCAGCCTGTCTGGACAAAGTGGAGGGACTCGGGCCCAGCGAAGCATCACGTGGCCCTGGCCCAGATGCATCGCATGACTCATTGCTGCACATGCCAAGCGCAGACACATGCCAGGCCGGTGCGGGGTTTCGCAGACTTGCTTTTCCTTAAGAAACCGCACTGCCTTTCCAGCTGCTGCCCAGCACCACGCGTCCAGGGCACCGAATGCCCGTATGAGGATAGAGCCGCTAGCATGACAGAGAGGCACTTGAATTAGGAGAGCCCTCGGGCCAGGTATACTTCAGTACATTGCCTAGGCTTGAAAATACCGGCGCTCCATTTTAAACTATGTATCCATAGCAACCTCTTTGTCTGGGGACCAGTCACCTGGAAGGGGACACATCTTTTCAAAGAAACAAGGAGAAAGAAAGCCAGAGCGGTTCGCTGTCGATATGACTTGGGTTACATTGGATCAGAGGCTGGATTCAGGAGGATGTGGAGACTTTTAAAAAATATTCTTACTTGATTGTTAGAGCGAAAGGAAGGCACACCTCCTACTGGGGATGAAGCCCAAAACCCGGGCATGAGCCCTGACCAGGAATCTAATCGGTAACCCTGCAGTGCATGAGCTGACACCCAACCACTGAGCCACACCGGCCAGGATGGAAATGGCAGCTTTTTTAATATATTTTATTGATTTTTTACAGAGAGGAAGGGAGAAGGATGGAGAGTTAGAAACATCGATGAGAGAGAGACATTGATCAGCCACCTCCTGCACGCCCCACACTGGGGATGTGCCCCTAACCAAGATACATGCCCTTGACCGGAATCGAACCTGGGACCTTTCAGTCCGCAAGCTGACGCTCTATCCACTGAGGTTTTGGCGGAAATGGCAGCTTTTAAGACGTTTTTGCAATTTGTGTTTCTTTCCAGTAGAATGGGATTTCATGCCCTCTTTATCACCGAGGTGTTTTTCCTAAGGATGCATTTATTGAAATGCCATGACATAACGTTAGGTTTCAAATATTTAAGAATAAATCACAGCCCTCCTCTTCCTGCCCACACCCCGCCTACCATTTTCTTAGAAAGCGCGTTCAGTAGCGTCCACAGTGGTTATGTTCCTGAGGTTTTTGCTGCACGTGGGTCTTTGATGGTCGCTTCGGGGGTATCTGTGATCAGACAGGACATGGGATCAGGTAAAAGTCCACAATCCTTGTCTTGTGAGGGGAGCTGATCTAAGTCACCCTATTTCCAAGAAACTGTCTCTGACCGAGTGGCCTGTCATTTGGTCATGTTATATGATATGGGCTGCAGGGGAAACCCCGGAGTGAGGCGTTTTAAAATAATATCCAGGGGCAAACCGAGGTAAGGTACAGGGCACACAGGTGGAAAGCCACTGAACTGAAGAGACTACAAATCTCAACTTGTCCCTTCTTCTGGGGAAGGAGTGTCAGGAAAGAATACCTCTTCCTCTACTCTCTTAGGTTTACTCACTCTTAGGTTTATTCCCTGGGGTCTGTGAATTAAACTAACCAAAGCCAGACTGACAGGGTACAAGGCACATAACTTTAAAAATAGTTATGTGGCCGAGACCGGTTTGGCTCAGTGGATAGAGCGTCAGCCTGCGGACTGAAGGGTCCCGGGTTCAATTCCAGTCGGGGGCATGTACCTTGCTAGCGGGCACATCTCCAGTGTGGGGCGTGCAGGAGGCAGCAGATCGATGTCTTTCTCTCATGGATGTTTCTGACTTTCTATCCCTCTCCCTTTCTCTCTGTAAAAAGTCAATAAAATATATTTTAAAAAATAGTTATGTGCACAGGAGTTCACAGAGAAGGTGTGAAGGCAAAGAAGCTGCTAGTGTTAGACTCAAGGGCTTATCTGCCCTTTCCACAAAGAAAAGGCGGTCCGGACTTCATGGGGAGACAGAATGGAGGGAAGTGACCAGGGATAGACGGAGGAGCTAACAGAGGTAAGGGCCCTTTTAGTAAGGTCTGTCTATGCAAGTTCACCTTAGTGCTGGCACCCCTCTTCCGCTATAAGAGTCACTCTTATGCCCCTGGTGTGGGGGGCACTTTTTCACAGGGAAATTTATGCCCGGATTTTAGGCAAATAGGAGGAAGGCAGAGAGCTGTTCCTGAATCTGTTGCTTCACCGTTGCCTTCGGCCCAAACGAATCCTGATGTCAAAGTGGCAGATGTCGAGGTGGCACCCTCGGAGCCACTTCGGGAGTTAAACTCAGCACGTTTGAAGCTTGAGTCAGCTAGTGGCAGTCAGGCTGGCTTCCGAGGCAGACATGTGGTCACGCATGGCCCCCAGCTTAATGACGGGCTGAGTGGGCGTGGCTGCTTCCCAATAAAACTTTATGGGCAGGGACATTTCAGACATTTTTCACAGGATACGAAAGAGAATTCTTTTGATTTTTTTCCCCAACCATTTGAAAAACGTTCAGAGTCAGTCTCACGCGTGGTCTCCAGGTGGTGAGCCGAATCTGGCCCGAGGGCCCGAGTTTGCAGGCCTCTGGTCTAGAAAGGTGGTTCGGCAGCCAGCGGCAGCAGCCCCGCCTGGGAATCTGTCAGAAATGCAGATTTCCAGGCCCCGCCCCAGATGTGCTGAATCAAAAACTCGAAGGTGGGGCCCAGTGATTGTGTTGAACCAGCCCTCCAGGGGATTTGATGCTCAAATTTGAGAACCGGGGATCTGGACGGACCTAGTCTCAATCTTTTTAAATATATTTGATTGATTTGTTACAGAGAGGAAGGGAGAGGGATAGAGAGTTAGAAACATCCATCAGCTGCCTCCTGCACACCCCCTACTGGGGATGTTCCTGCAACCAAGATACATGCCCTTGACCGGAATCGAACCTGGGACCTTTCAGTCTGCAGGCCGATGCTCTATCCACTGAGCCAAACCGGTCTCAATCTTGGCTGCTCCTTTGAATTCCACAGGAGAGCTTTTCAAAACCCTCCCTGCCAAGGCCCGCCCCGGATCAATTAAACCGGAGTCTCTGGGTGAGACCCAGACGCCAGTGTATTTCCAGGCTCTTCCAAGTGATTTCAATGGGCAGACAAGGCAGCGAATGCTTTGAGTTGGAGCATCTTGCTGGAGATTCGTAACCAGAAAAACCCGGTCCGACCCAGTCCACTGTCAGTTCTCCAGACACATGAGCGTCGAAATGCCACATTTGGTCATGGAATGTGTTTGCCAGGAGCTTCGGGGTCGCGTTATCTTTTCTGAACTGGCACTGATGAGTTACAAACACGTCTGGAAACGCGCCCTGAATACGCGGAAACTGGCTTTGGAAACTCGCGAGGCCCGACAGGGCGGCTGTAACGGGCAGAAACAAGCGGGCAGAGGCTCGGGCAGTGCCACCTGCAAGCACTTTGGTCAGGCGAGGCCTTCGGGATTGTGGCGGAGGACAGAGCCCGGAGCGACTTGCCAGCGTGTCTGGACCCTTGTTTCCTGGCCCACATGCGGGATGCCCAGAGAAGCCCCCGCCTTCGAGGTCATTAATGGAAGTGAGAAACCAGCAGTGGCCTGCTGGTCACGTGTTTTCCGACTCCGAGGACCCCCAGGCCCAGGGCATGGTTTACAGGGAGCTTTCACAGGATGGCTGCTTCGTTCTGATCTTCTCAGCCAAAGCTTCACCGGATCGGGGCCTCCCGCGGAAGGAGGAACACAGGCTGTTCCCCCAAGAGAGAGCTGGGGAAACTGAGGCACGGCCGGAAATTGGGTCATGATTACGAGTGAAGTCACAGGAACACACACAAACAACCACTGGATGTTCTTACTGTTTCAGGGATCACCTGGTCCTAGGGCAGGTTTAATTTCCGAGCCCTTACTGGGTGCTGTGTCCTCACAGTTCTGCGGTTGAGAGCATGTGTTCAGGGGCCCGTCGACCTGAGTGCATAAACCGCAATCTGCAGCCCTCTAGTCTAGTGAGCTTAGCACATCTCATCGCCTCTGTGCCTCAGTTTCCTCCCCTAGAAAATGGGGATGATAGTATTCTCCTAGGGTTAGAGGAGAATTAAACGTACTCACCGTGTCTGGCATCTAGTAAGCACTCAGTCGATGTTAAACGACATCTGAAAACAAATCGCTGGGTTCAAACCCCAGTAACTGAGGGGGAAGAAGCAGATAAGCCGTATTCACGCCGTTGCTAGGAGACAAGCTTGCTGTTTGGATGCAGGCTGGCTTTGGAATGGGTGCTCCACACCACAGTGCTATTCTGCATTGATTTCGATTAATAAACCAAGTATTAGTGGCCAGTGTTTTTCCATGTATAGTGTAAACATAGCCTGGACCTTTTGATCTGGAGGATTTTACAGGGTCTGTGGTAACTCCTCCCACAGGAGATTGAAGCAGGGGGTGGTCCCCTCCCTCTAAGAGCCCCCCGTGAAGGGGTACCCATCTCAGTAAATGGTGACTGCATTCCATCAGCTACTTCCAGCGAAGAACTTGGAAATAATCCTAGCCTCCCCTCTCTCTATCTGACATAGTCACTCTATCAGCAAGTCACATTGTCCCTTCCATCCCAACGTCTCCAGAATCTTCCTCAGTCTCCTCGCCTCCACTGCCACCCCTGTCCCACCTCAACACCAGCTTTTACCTGGTTACCAAAAAGCCTTCTCAGCAGCCTTCCTTCTGCCCAACAGGCTGCTCTCTGTTCCCGAACTAAATTCATATCCTGTCCTGCACATCAAAGCCCAGTCAAATGCAAACCGGAGTTTGCAGCCAAGAAGGTAAAGGTTCGTTTTTCTAAACATATTTTTATTGATTTCAGAGAGGAAGGGAGAGGGAGAGAGAAATATCCATGATGAAAGAGAATCATGGATTGGCTGGCTCCTGAAGGCCCCACACTGGGGATCGAGCCCACAACCTGGACATGTGCCCTGACCGGGAATCGAACCCTGACCTTCTGGTTCAGAGGTCGAACACTCAGCCACTGAGCCACACTGGCCAGGCAAGCTTCATCTCTGAGGAAATGGTGTCACACGTGGAGTCTCAGGTGAACGCGTGCTCCTCAACGGCTCCCCAACGGCTCCCATGAGATGGTTTATATGGGGGGACAGTTTTAGGCCTGTTGGCTAACGGAGTTGGGATCAGGGCTCTGCTGATTGGCTGGGGCCAGGACAGGGCGGGGTGAATCCTGGTGTCGGGTGCGGGTGTCAGACGGGGCATTGCTCTCTGTGGTTTCCTGAGTGGAGGGTCTGCAGGGCGGGCCAGCTTCCGTGGGCCTGGGATGGAAACAGCTGGAGTGAAGATGTTGTCTTTATCTGAGGAAAATTCTGGGTCTCCGGTGGTCACAGGCCTGAGGCCTGTTCCTTCGATGGTTGGATGCTGGCAGAATCTCAGGTCCTAAGCGCTTGGTGAGGAAGGAAGAGAGTGGATGGACAGAGAGCAGAAAGGGTCGTGTTGAATAAATGGCGTTCCTGCGCGGTCACATCTCCGCCAGCAGCTACAATGACCTTTAAAAAAGTCATTGGTGGTTTGCATTTTGTGGCTTCAAAGCTTCCAAGTCTCCCCCACCTAACTCTGACGAATACCCCAAACTCTTTCACGGATCTACTGGACCCTACATGACCTGCACACACACACACACACACACACACACACACACACACACACACACACAGAAACACACACACACACAGAAACACACACACACACACAAACACAGAGACACACACAGAAACACACACACGCACACAGAAACACACACACACACACACACACACACACACACACACACTCCTGAGACCTCAGTCCGACTGCTGTCACCCTTACTCACTCATTGGCATCGTGTTCTCGGGCCCTAGAGCTTCTGCAGTGATCGTCCCCTCTGCCTGGACAACTTTGCCCTGTCCAGTGCCACAGCTGAAAGTCTTGCTTACTCACTTCTTTAGAACTCGGCCACAGTGTCGCCCTCTAAAATACCAACTTCCCTCCCCCTCCCCAGCACTCCCTGCCCCCTCACCACCCGACCCACTTTGTGTTCACTTGTTGATTTGTCTGTCTGTCCGTCTGTCTGTCTCCACCAGCGGGCATGCTCATGGTGGAAACCCTTGGCAATGGCTGGCACACGTTCTCACTACATACTCTCTGAATGAGGGATTAGCCATTCCAGCGTGAGAAAGACGAACCACCGCATTTTGTTAGCATGAAGTTAAGGCATGAGAACTTCTCAGCCTCCTTTTTTTTTTTTTTTAATAGGCGACACTTGTCTTTACACTTGAGATCTTTGGATGCTCTGGAAATGATGAAAATCAATTCATAGAGATCTACAAATATGTGTGTTTTGTTCATGAGATCAATGACTGAATCACTGATTCACCAATTAGCTTGGCGTAAGGAAGAGACCTCCATAGGCTGCATGTCTCACTGGAAATGAATCACAGAAAAGTATTCCATTGGTAAAGCCATTCAGAAATTCTGACTGGAGAAGGGAACTCTCATTCACAATCCTAAAGAAATAGTCCTAAAATTCACATCCTTTCCCACATAGCAATACAGTGACGCTTTTTCATAAGGATTACCCCATCAATAGGCATATGTGTGGTTTCTCTCCCCCCACACCTACGGATGATCAGATGAACACAAACCAGATTTGGAGAACCATTAAAAGTACCATATTTCCTGGCGTATAAGACAACCCCCGACTTTTGAGAAGATTTTCCTGGGTGAAAAAGTCGTCTTATACGCCGGAAAATACGATAAATAAAAAGGATGAAATTGCTTCAGTTTTCAAATGTAATGGGACATGCCTGGTTTATCTTGCAGGTGCAGCGTGAGATACTTTGGGAAGTAGATTGAGGTTGGGGGTTTCAGAATCCAATCAGAACCCGAGGGATCAATCCCCAGGGGATGAGAGAGTGTTGTAGCCAGTCATGAGTGTGCTGGGTTTGGATGCTTCTTCCCGAAAGAGAGCTGCATCTGGGTGAGAGTGACAGTACCACGTGCTCAAAAGAGCATGCGCATTGGAGTCAGAGAGATGAGTTACGCTGATACACTATAGAAACCATGGGCTGGCTGCATCTTCAAGATGGCCTAATGCATCACTGGTCCAGGGATTCCTCTCATACCTTCCCATCCCAGGCAGCACAAACACCGCCTGTTGGGTTTTATTTTATTGAAGAGCACATCGCTCTAGTGCAGGCTTCCACTTTTTAAATTTAAGCTTTCCCTAAGGCCTCAGAGTGTGGTGCATCATGTGGGTTTAAATTTCTTTAATTGGGCTAAATTACTCTGTCCAGTGGAAGATCAGGATCACCGATTGGTTGGTTTCTAAAGATGACCAGAGCAAAATTATTTATTTCCCCAAGTGGATACAGTTTAGGAGAAATATCAGTAGGGCTTTTTGATACAGCATAGACAAGGCGATGAATCAGAGTACAGTTATATTGCGCCTTGTAATGATGTTATTTAAATCGCTCATTAAGATCATTTTAAACGGCAGCACTACTTATTAAATAAACTTCAGAAGAAATACAAGCCCTTTCTTTTGGACGTTAATAACTTAAAGGAGAAATAAAAGGCAGCCTCATTTGGCTGCGGTTTCTCAGACATCTAGAGCTCTTTAACGAACGTGGAGGGAGCGAGGGCACTGATATTCAATGTTTGCATTTCTCTCTTTGCCAGGACTCGTTCTATTGATCTCGCATCGCGCACCAGGAGAACAGTCCAGGAAAGCCTAGCTCAGTGTGTGGGAATTTCCACAGTGGCTCCCAGCAGGAAAAGCTCATGATGAGCCATCCAGTTATAAGGAAATAAAGGCAAATATTATTTCCTTGGCCATTAAGAAAGTATCAAACACTCTGACTTGTGTAAGTAAAGGAAAGAGACATATAACCCTTAATTCTGAGATACTTTAATATATATATATATATATGTATTTTATTGATTTTTTTTTTTTACAGAGAGGAAGGGAAAGGGATAGAGAGTTAGAAACATCGATGAGAGAGAGACATCGATCAGCTGCCTCCTGCACACCCTCTTCTGGGAATGTGCTCGCAACCAAGGTGTATGCCCTTGACCGGAATCGAACCTGGGACCCTTGAGTCCGCAGGCTGACACTCTATCCACTGAGCCAAACCAGTTAGGACCTGAGATACTTTTTAGCTTTACCAACATCCTATGTCCAAGTATAGATACTCTGCATGAAGTGGGAGAGTGTTTTTACCAATCAGAAAAGAAACAGCCATTTCAGCAATCGTTCTGTCTGTCTGAGGAGGGCCAGTCTCAAGGATGAAGCATTATCATTTTACAGCAAGGAGTGCAAATCCCGTTCAAAGCTTTTTTTTGATTAAAATTTCTGTGCACCTTCTGTCCATGTGATTATAAGTGAACCAATCTGACTTGCTTATTTCTAACATACAAAAACTGATATCGGATTCACAAAATTGAAGATCTTAATCTCTAAGATGAACTTAAAAGTCAGCTTTGGGCCTTAAAATATTAAATGTTTGAGGGACTAATCCTTTCATATATACGAAGAATCAGAAAGATAAAAGAATAAGGATAAGAAGTAAAATGGTAATAATAGGAAGAACAGTAACCAGCTAGTCCTAACTGTACTGAAACCCACATACATAAAAAAATGTAAGTCAAGAATAATGCCAATAAGGCATAAGAGGGAAACGGAGTCTTTGATTAGTCTAATGAATTCTGAAGGCATCTAGATCGTAGAATTTTGGGATGAGGACTCTAATAACTATTTCTCACTACACATGGCGAATCAGTCATAAACTGAGCAAATTAAATCTGTGATGGGCAAGAGGAAATGCCAATCGCATCCTTTGTTCCTGACATAGTGACACTTCACTTGGGGTCTAGAATGGGGCCATGTAACTTCTCTAATGCTCTTTCCTGACTCTTTGGTCCACTGTGGGGCAGGTAATCATAAAAAAATGCAAGTTTACAGGAAGTGGGTTTAAGGATGAGAAGTTGATTTCATAACCAGTGTATATATTTTATTTTAAACGAATTTAAACTGTATTGTTTATTAACTGTATTTTACTTTTCAATCATTCTAGCCATTCAACATTATTATTATCATTATTATTATTGTTATTATTATTATTATTTTGTTTCGGATGTACAACACAGTGGTTAAACAACTATGTAATTTAGGAAATGACTCTCCCCTATAATTCTAATACCCACTTGGCACCATACCTAGTCATTAACTATGATTGACTATATTTGTTATGCTGTACTTCACACCCCTGTGACTATTTTATAACTACCAATTGGTACTTCTTAATGCCTTCACCTTTATCAGCCCCCCAAGACCCCTTCAAACTAGCACCCCCATTTTTTCTCTGTATCTATGATTTTCTTTCTGTTTTGTTTGTTCATTTGTTTTATTCTTTAAATTCCAGAGATAAGTGAAATCATATGGTATCTGACTTTCTCTATCTGACTTATTTCACTTAGCATAATATCTTCTAAGTCCACCATGTGTTGAAAATGGTAAAATTTCATTTTTAATGGCTGAGTATATATATCACATCACCACTTTTGCCCATTTACTGATGGATACTTGGCTTGCTTCCACATCTTAGCTATCCTATCTAATAAAAGGGTAATATGCAAATTAACCATCACTTCATCACAAAGATGGTGGCGCCCATAGCCACAAGATGCTAGTGCCCAGTCCTGCAGCCCCGTGGGGGCGGCCGCTGAGAGTGGGCAGTCTGAGAGGCCTGGCAGAATGCTTGCTTCATTGCCATGGCAATGAGACAAGCATTCTGTGCCCAGCTGTGGATGGGCCTCTGAGCCGCGGAGAGTCTCTGGGCATCAGGCACAGAGCGGCCAGGCCTCACAAAGAGCTACTGTGCACGGATTCGTGCACAGGGCGACTAGTTGTAAATAATGCTGCACATATCTTTTTGAATTAGTGTTTTGGATTTCATCTGATAAATACCCATAACTGTAATTGCTGGGAACCTGTATGCCATTTTCCATAATGGCTGCGCCATTTTGTAATCCTACCAACAGTGCACTAGGGTTCCCTTTTCTCCAACATCTTCACCAACACTTGGTTGTTAATTTATTGTGATAGCAATTCTGACGGGTGTGAGGTGATGTCTCATTGTAATTTTAGTTTGTATATCTCTAATGAATAGTGACATTGAGCATCTTTTCATGTGTCTATCGGCCATTTGTATATCATCTTTGGAGAATTGTCTATTCAGATCTTCTGGCCATTTTTAAAATATGATTGGGGTTTGTTTGTTTCTTAGGGTTGAGTAGATGGTAATATTTTATCTTCTTTCATTCAGTAGGCTATCTTTTCATTTTTGTTGATGATTTCCTTTGCTGTGCAAAATTTTTAGTTTGAGGTAATCCCATTTGTTTATTTACTTTTTGTTTTGTTTCTCTTGCCTAAGGAGATATATCAGGAAAGAAATATTAAGAGTGATGTCACTACCTAGATGGTTTGGCTCAGTGGATAAAGCATCAGCCTGCAGAATGAAGGGTCCTGGGTTCGATTCCAGTCAAGGGTACACACCCAGGTTGTGGGCTTGATCCCCAGTATGAGGCATGCAGGAGGCAGCCAATTAATTATACTCTTATCATCATTGATGTTTCTATCTCTCCCTCTCCCTTCCTGTCTGAAATCAATACAAATAAAAAAAATTGTAAAAGAATGATGTCAGAGTTTACTGCTTATGTTTTATTTCTTGGAGTTTTATGGTTTCAAGTCTTACATTTAAGTCTTGAATTCATTTTCAGTTTATTCTTATATATTGTAAGAAGGTGGTATAGTTTCATTTTTTTTGCATGAATCTGTTCAACTTTCCCAATACTATTTATTGAATAGACTGTTTTCACTCCATTTTATGTTCTTGCCTCCTTTGTCATATATGAATTGACCATATAGGCATAGATTTATTTCCATTCTGTTCATTGATCTACATGCCTTTTTATGCCAGTACCAGGATGTTCTGATTAGTATAAGGCTATAGTAATATAGTTTGATGTAGCTTGATATCCGGTAGCATAATCACTCCAACTTTGTTCTTCTTAAGATTGCTGTGGCTCTTCAGGTTCTTTTGTTGTTCCTTAGACAAATGTTAGGATCATTTCTTCTGGTTCGGTGAAAAATGCCGTTGGAATTTCAGTAGGGATTTCACTGAATCTTTAGATTACTTTGGGTAGTATGGACATTTTAATGATGTTAATTTTTCCTATCCATGAGTACAGTTTATACCTCTATTTATTTCTATCTTCAATTTCTTTCTTCAGTGAATTTTCTAAGTACAGGTCTTTTACCTCCTTGGTTCAGTTTAAACCTTAGGTATATTTTTTTATGCGACTATAAATGGAATTGTCTTCTTAATATGTCTGACAGTTCATTATTGCTGTATAAACATATAACCAGTTTCTGAATATTAAATTTGAATCCTTCTAATTTACTGAATTAATTGATCACTTCTGGTATTTTTGGTGGAATCTTTAGGGTTCTTTATATATATAGTACCTGCAAATAATGACAGTTTTACTTCTTCCTTTCCAATGTGGATATCTTTTATTTCTTTTTTTTTTTTTTTGTATGATTGCTGTGGCTACAGCTTACAATTCTATGTTGAATAAGAGTGGAGAAAGTAGACAAGGACCTGTTTTGTTCCTGATCTTAAGGAAAATGCTTTAGTTTTTTCCTATTTAGTATGATGTTTGTTGTGAGTTTGTCATGTAGAGAGAGCTTTCATTATGTTCTGATATGCTTCCTTTATTCCCACTTTGATGAGAGTTTTTATCCTAAATGGTTGCTGGCTTTTGCCAAATGCTTTTCCTGCATCTATTAATATGACCATTTTATTTTGATCCTTCATTTTGTTTATGTGGTGTATCACACTAATGGATTTGTGGGTCCCAGGAATAAATCCCATAGATCATTGTATATGATCTTTTTAATATATTGCTGAATTCAGTTTGCTAATATTTTGTTGAGGACTTTTGCATCTATGTTCATCAGGAATGTTGTCCTATAATTTTCTTTTCTTTTTTTCTCTTTTTTCTTCTTTTGTAGTTTCTTTTGGTCTGCTTTTGGAATGGGGATATTTGATGTGGTCTTGTAAAATGAGTTTGGGAGTCACCCTTCCTCTTGAATGTTTTGGAATAGTTTAAGAAGGAAAGTTGTTAATTTTCTTTAAATGTTTGATGAAATTCACCTGTGAAGCCATCTGGTTCAGGACTTTTGTTTGTTGGGAGTTTTTTTTATTATTATTATTGATTTGATTTCATGGGTAGTAATCAGTCTGTTCAGATTTTCTGTTTCTTCTTGATTCAGTCTTGGAAGATTTATGTTTCTAGGAATTTACCCATTTCTTCCAGATTGTCCAATTTGTTGGCATATAGTTTTTTGTAATATTTTCTTATAATCCTTAGTATTTCCGTGGTCTCAGATGTCACTTCTCCTCTTTCATTTCTGATTTTATTTATTTGGGTCTTCTCGTTGTTTTTTGATGAGTCTAGCTAAAGGTTATTGATCTTGTTTATCTTTTCAAAGAACCAGCTCTTGGTGTCATTGATCTTTGATACTGTTTGTTTAGATTCTATTGTTTATTTTCACTGTGATCTTTATTCTTTCCTTCCTTCTACTCTCTTTGGCCTTTGTTTATTGTTCTTTTTCTAGTTCCTTTAGGTGTAAGATTAGATTGATTGGGTTTTTTTTGTTGTTGTTTTGTTTTGTTTTAGATTTTTCTCATTTCTTAAGATAGGCCTGTATTACTATGAATTCCCTCCTATGACTGCTTTTGCTTGGTTCCTATGATCATCCTACATATGATCAAAAAGAACTTACCTCTTTTTTTTAAAATATATTTTTATTGATTTTTTACAGAGAGGAAGGGAGAGGGATAGAAAGTCAGAAACATCGATGAGAGAGAGACATCGATCAGCCGCCTCCTGCACGCCCCCCACTGGAGTTGTGCCCACAAGCAAGGTACAGGCCCCCGACTGGAATCAAACCTGGGACCTTTCAGTCCGCAGGCCGACGCTCTATCCACTGAGCCAAACCGGTCTCGGCAGAACTTACCTCTTTTACATTATCTTCCTCATCGTCACCCCACATCCTTCCAATATAATTGTATCAGTTAGGAATTGTGTTCATCTAGTAACACAAATTTCGAAACATTGGCTCATACAAATTAGCAGTTTCTTTTTCTCATGGAACAGATTTTAGGGCTCATTCGGAAGCTCTATAGTGTCATCAGGAATCTAGAGTCCAGCTTTGCTACTGATTCTGTCCTTCTAATGGTCGCAGAATGGCCCCAGTCTGTCAGTCATTGCGACCATATTCCTGGTGTGAAATCCAGGAAGGGCGAAGGACAAACCATGTTGTGTCTTTTTTAGGAGTTTTCCCAGTACCCTACACACAGCTTCTATTAAAATCCCATGAGCCACCCTCACTGGTTTGGCTCAGTGGATAGAGCATCGGCCTGCAGACTGAAGGGTCCCAGGTTTGATTCCGGTCAAGGGCATGTACCTTGATTGTGGCCTCTTCCCTAGTGGGGAGGGGTGTGTGTGCAGGAGGCAGCAACTTTCTTTGCTTCTCTGTATGTTGGTTTCTCTATTTTCTGAGCCCCATTGACTTATACTTTTTCATTTAATTTCCTCCTTTTGCTAAAAGACATCTTTGAGTGTATTCCAGAGAGAGAGAGTACATGGGATTAAAAACCTTTGAGTCTTTGTATAAAAACAATTGCATTCTACCCTGACATTTGATACATAGTAGAACTTAGTATAGAATTGTTAATTTTCTTCATCTCAGTTTTTATAGCTCCTACCTTCCCGTGTTGTAGTTAAGAATCATATGATAAAAAATGCATTATTTATAAAGAAGAGACCCTTATACTAACAGAGCTTTTTAAATGATCATTATTATTAATGTTGACAATTCAGTAAACATTTATTGAATAACTGACCACATTCTCTGTACTTGCCTGGTTAGACTATAGTCCCCAGTTATTCACTCAAACTTTGAGTGTTACTATGACGGCATCCTGTACGTGCGGTTAACATGTATAATCAGTGACTTTAAGTAAAGGAGTTTTTCCTTTCTCATGTGGGTGGACCTCATTCAATAGTTGAAGGCCTCAAGAGTGAAACTGAGTTTCCCTGAGGAAGAAGAAATTTTGTCTCAAAACTATATGATGGCCGAAACCGGTTTGGCTCAGTGGATAGAGCATCGACCTGTGGACTGAAAGGTCCCGGGTTCAATTCCGATTAAGGGCATGTACCTTGGTTGCGGGCACATCCCCAGTAGGGGGTGTGCAGGAGGCAGCTGATCGATGTTTCTCTCTCATCGATGTTTCTAACTATCTCTCTCCCTTCTTCTCTGTAAAAAATCAATTAAAAATATATTTTTTTAAAAAAAACACCTATATGATGAGCTCCTGCCAGTTTGCCCTATGGATGTCAACAGTCCTCACAGGAGTGAAGTCCTTCTGTTTTTATTTCTCTGGAGAGTCCTGACCGATCCAGATCTCAGAGGCCTCAGAATTTAGGAAACGGGTTAATCGGACAAGTAAAAAGTGAATTATTGTAATTATTTTCCTCTTACAAATTTAAACACAAAGTTAAGGTAAAAAAAAGTGTATGATTCAGAAATTGAAGACTCAGTCTTGGGAAGTGGGATATTGTGTTGACATGAAGCAGAAAGTTCAGTTGGGTGTGTAGAGTATATTTGACAGTGGGATTAGTATACTGAAACCATTGCTAAGCATACATAAACCTCTACCATATTAAGAGGGAAATAAGGAAGGATCAGCCATATTTACTGTATTTTCTGGCATATAAGACGACCCCCAACTTTTCCAGTTAAAATATAGAGTTTGGGCTATACCTGCCCTATGAGATGACACCCGGCATATAAGATGACCCCCCGACTTTTGAGAAGATTTTCCTGGGTTAAAAAGTCATCTTATATGCCGGAAAATATGGTAATTGATAAAGAAAAGTTAGAAAATGTCAAAATATCTCACTTCTAAAAGCATAGAATTATTTAATAGTAAGTTATAATTAAAATTTAAAATGACGTGACTTGTTTTAATTTCTTAATTTTCAAGTGAGAATCCACTTCCAGCTTCAGTTGGAAGCTGTGTTCTCATATGGTGGAAGGGGCAAGAGAGCTCTCTGGGGTCTCTTTAATAAGGGCACTAATCCCAATCATGAGGGCGCAATCCTCATGAACTCATCACCTCCCGAAGACACTGTCTTCTAATGCCATCTCAGGGAGGGTTAGCACTTCACTATATGAATTTTGGGGGGTGGGGTGGGAGGTACAAACATTCAGTCCATAATTTGCCCAACTGTCCACTAAAAGTCTTAGGCTTAGAGATGTCAATTGTTCTATCTGCGGTAGGTCCATCAGCTAGTTTACTGGCCACATCAACACTGAAAACGGACTCCAAATTATATCTGCCATCCCTGCCTCTGGTCTGCCACATTGCTTTCATTAACCAACTGAAAAAAACTCCCTTAATGAGCACTGCTACTCAGTGAGTAGAAATGTGTTTCGTTTTTGTGACATCCTATAAAACTTATATGTGGGATTTTCTTTCTTTTCTGAGCAGGGACTCGGGTTTGTTGTCAACTTAAATTACCTTCACTAATCACCTCAAATACAATATTCCTCAAATTTTCCTCTGCCCCCATAAGTATAAACAACTGACTTTCTGGAAGCTCTTAAGGAGAATCAACACACTCTTTTTCTTGGCCCCCAAAGGACCGTACCCTTGCGCCAGGCACACTGTTCAGGTGGCTGAGTAGGCAACTTCAATGATTGCGATGACGTGTCCTGACAGATATTTCAATAAACTGAATGAAGAATCTGATACCGTTTCTATCTTTATATAAACACCGCTTCCAGATGTGTTGAACTACTAGCACACCGAGACGTGACACAGGTACTGCTACTTGTCCCCGACGGTGTCCATCCATGTTCAGCAGAGACTGGCAGGACCACCTGCCAGACACCTATGTCGCATCTGTCGTGGAGGCGTGTTTATGAGCAAACTTGGACACAGCCGCACAGGTTCAGCATCCAGGCTGCTCTTTATAGCTGGTCTGTCAAGACTGCACTCTCCCTGCAGCTCACATTTGCAAACGCTGTCAGTCACACACTGGGAACCAGGGATCCCTTCCTTTGGTGAGTTTGTTCACTCTGCTCCCAATAAATGGATCTAATCCTAATTTAATGGCCACCCCCCCGCCCCCAGGACCATTGATTGAACTAGAAATATTTTAACACTCGATTTATTTGTAAATGAAAAGAACTTTATTTATTGACACGGTTTCTTTTTCTTAGGAGTTTACCGCACAATTTCGGGATACAGCTTGTTTTACAAGAACAACCCCAAACACTGAGTTTGATTCCCGGTGCAGCGAGTTATAATAATGAAACCTTGGTTTACCTACGTTGCCTAAAATGATCCGGTCTTTTCATGTTAGCCTGGCCGCTGTGATGTCCACTTTTTGGTATTTTGGTGGAGATTAGAAGGCGCACATTTGTGCTGAAACTGGCTTGGCTCGGTGGCTAGAGCGTCAGCCTGCGGACTGAAAGATCCCGGGTTCGATTCCGGTCAAGGGCATGGACCTTGGTTGTGGGCACATCCCCAGTTGGGGGTGTGCAGGAGGCAGCTGACCAATGTCTCTCTCATATTGATGTTTCTTCCTTCTTCTATGTAAAGAATTAATAATAATAATATATATATTTGTTTTTTAAAAAGGGGGCACATTTGTGAAGTGCCTGGCGAAAGGCTTGGCTCCTAGTAGGTACTCCTAAGTGGTGTTTTCTAAGGACATCGCCATGGCATTTTCCCTGTGTCTTATGAGAGACGGTAGAGATAACCATCATCAGCCACCACCTCCTCCCAGAGGAAGTGCCCTTTCCTGTGCCCACCGGAGAGCATCACATATATTCCTCCTAGAGAGCTGGGAACCTATAGCTGATCAGATGTGTAATATACAGACACAAAGGCGTGTGATGCCTTCAGATAAAAACAGAGCAAATATACCGTATTTTCCAGCATATAAGACGACTGGGCGTAGAAGACGACCCCCAACTTTTCCAGTGAAAATATAGAGTTTGGGATAGACTCGCCCTATAAGATGACACCCGGTGTATAAGATGACCCCCGCCTTTTGAGAAGGTTTTCCTGGGTTAAAAGGTCGTCTTATCCGCCGGAAATGCGGTGCTGTCTCAGTCATGTCCATGAAACTGAGGTTCTGTTTGGGAAGGCTGCGCTCTTCTCTTTCACTCTCACCTGGATGTGGCTCAGCTGTGGGAGCGTTAGGATGCAAGACAGCTGATGCTTATTGCTCTCCGAAATACAGAATAGACGAACTAGATCAGCGGTTCTCAACCTGTGGGTCACGACCCCTTTGGGGGTCGAACGACCCTTTCACAGGGGTCACCTAAGACCATCAGAAAACACCTATTTCCCATGGTCTTAGGAACCAACAGACCGCTCCTCGGTGTAGCAAAATGTAGCCATGTAGTTTACTGTCGTCATAGGAAGACTGTTACCCATGCTACACCACGATTCAAGACAAAATTTCATTTATTTGTCATTAGAAATAAATATTTCACAATATACAATTACATATTGTTTTTTTGTGATTAATCACTATCCTGTTCAATTTGTAACAATGAAAATACATCCTGCCTATCAGATATTTACATCACAGCTGATAACAGTAGCAAGATTACAGTTACGAAGTAGCAACGGAAATCATTTCATGGTTGGGGGTCACCACCCCATGAGGAGCTGTCTTAAAGGGTCGCGGCATTAGGAAGGTTGAGAACCACTGAACTAGATGATGGTGAGAAGTTGACCTTAGTCGTCGAATTTTCCAGCAGATTCTCTTCCCTTTTTAAGCGTCGCAGCGGCAGCAGGCTGACTGGTCCCCGTGTCTCAGGGAAGCTGCGCCTGGCATTTCCTTTTCTTTCCACGCGTGGTTGGTGAGCAGAGGACGCCCCGGGGTCGTGGCTGGGGTGCTCAGATGAACAGGACGCATTCCCTGGAGAGCCGGAGAGATCGGGAGGGGGGCAGAGCCCAGGAGCTGACAGGGCAGGCAGCCTGGCATCCAACAGCAGAGGCGGCCCGAGGTTGGCTCCAGCTGGTGCTCACCATCTCCTGACACAGCACCACTCTGTGCTCAGTGTCCTCACTGCGGGAAAGGAGGCGGTTTACACCGGGCATCTTGGCAAAAGCTGCCATTTTGGGCGTTTTTCCTCTTGAGAACCGGTTGTTAAACATTTACCAGCACCCCACCCGGGCCTACCACTGCTTTAGGGCGCAGGGGCGGGAAGAGATGGATTGGGCCTGGGGCACTTGAGGAAACCACAAGAGTGGTGACATTTGACCTTGTAGTAGGGTGGGGGGTGGGCCGAAGGAGAAGAAAAACGGGGGAACCTTTGAAAGGGCCCAGTACTTGCAGGGGGCGACCCCAACTCTTATTTACCTGTGAGCTGATGACCGCAGAAGGCAAAGGCAGCCTCGAGAAGCTTCTGTTGATAAGGCAACAAATAGATCAAACTGTAGCACAGCACAACCCCGACCACAGAAGATGTTCTGACCGCAAATGTCAGTACGTAGTGCTGAGGGGGGGCAAGTGCCAGAGAGGGCTGCAGCCAGCTTTTGACAGGAGGGGGCGGGAGGAGGTGCCGCACCCCCAGGCTGCCAGGGTGCCGGAGACCTGGGCCGCGTTCCCACCCAGGGAACCCGTGCAGTGGACGCTCCCGAAGCTGCCAACCCCTTCTTTGCTAAGCTGGCTTTTCCCCTCCGATACCCCAAATTTTGCAATATGTATGGAGTTATTCTCGCCAAATGTTGGCCACTTCTTTGGGGGGAGACAGGCCGCAGGCAGGCTGCGCTCGGCCTGCACTTGTTTTTGGAACCCCAACGTTAGCTTTGCACATCTTATCGGCTGCGAGGTGAAGTGAGGGTTTAGATCAGCGGTTCTCAACCTGTGGGTCGCGACCCCTTTGGGGGGGTCAAAAGACCCTTTCACAGGGGTAGCCTAAGACCCTCGGAAAATGCAGATATTGACATCACGATGCATCACAGTAGCAACATTTCATGGTTGGGGGTCACCACCCCATGAGGAGCTGTATGCAAGGGCCGCGGCCTTAGGAAGGTGGAGAACCGCTGGTTTAGAGGGCGCTCAGAGAGCAAACTTGGGGGATTCTTTGGAAGTCTGGGCTTCAGTTTCTAAGCAGCCAGGTGGTTCGCTCTCCTCCTGTTCTCGCGAGCCTGTTCCCGATCCCCCCTGCAGGTGAGCAGGTGAGGCGACACTTTTTCCTAACCCACATCCGTGTTTCTTTTCCTGATGCCAATCCTGTTACCCCAAATCAGGCCCGGCTCCTCAAGAGCAAAAGAGGCCGCGTTGCAACAGGTTCCTGTGCCCGCCGCTGCGTGAAGGCCTTTCCTAGATGCACAGCCGGCCCGTCGCCTTGGAAACGAGGCAGCTGCGGGGCCCCCCCCCCCCCATTGCGGATTGCGGTTCAGGTGTTCCGCCTCACCAGCGGGGTCTGCACGAGCAGGAATCCAGGTGCAAGAGATTGGGGTCCTGAGGGTTGCGCTCTCCCGGCTGAAGGAACCCTGCCCGGTCCGGATGCCCTGTGTTTTGGGGGAGCGCTAAAGGCAAGGCCGGCAGGTCCCCAGCTCGTTATGCGGGGCGCAGCGGGGAGCGGTGCTGGGAGCCGGCCGCGGACGCATCCTCCGGGGCGTGTGGGGCTTCGGGCCGTGTTTCCAGCGGCTTCCAGGCCTTTAAACCCGCCGGTGCTCGCTCTAATCCTCGCGGGGGCGGCCTCTCCGGCTGCCAGGCCCCGCCCCCGCGTCCTGATTGGCCCGGCGCCGCCGGGGCCCCGGCCCCCCGCCTACGACGTCCGCGGGCCCTGATTTGAAATGAGAGCCGGGCGGCGCCGGGCCCCGCTCCCCGCTTTCCGCCGGCCGGAGGCGGCGAGGAACTTGACGTTGCCTGCGGCCCAGCGCGCGCCGCACATCAAAGGCGAAGCGGAGGGGAACGTGCTCCCCGCTCCCCGCTCCGCGCGCTGCTTTTGTCTCGGGGCGCTGCCGGCCCGGGCGTCCCCCCGCGGAGGAGCGCAGCGAGGGCTGCGAGGCGGCGCGCTCCCTGCCGGATGGGTCATGGAACTCTAAACATGAGGCAGGTAGGCTCCGGGGCGGCGGCGGGGGCCGGGGGGCGCCGTGGGGGTCCCCGGCCGCGGAGGTCCGCTCTGGCCGGGAGACCCGGCTGCGTGCGGAGGGGACCCGCGGGGCGGGTTTTCTGAGATGCGCCCCCTCCCTCCCCCCCTCGCTCGCCCTTCCTGCTCTCCGCTCTCCCGGGCGGGGGGTGTCCGGCCGGCTTTGTGAGGGGCTTCAGGCGGTTGGGGGATATGTAAATCCTCCGGAGTCAGCGCCCCCCGAGCGCATTGTGCGGGCTCTCCGAGCTTGGAGCCCCGGTCCCTGGCCTCGGGCCGGAAGAAAGGCAGCCGAATGCCCCCACGAAGAGTTACACGGGCCCCTCGGCTCCCTGGGGCTCCCCGAACTGGTTTTATGGCCCAGAAAGGAGCACGAACAGCCCTTCCCGAGACAAGCTGATGGGGGCTCGGTCCTAGCCTTTCGGGAAGCCGGCTGGGTCTGGCCGGGGAAGACGCCCCAAAGCAGTGAACTGGGAAAGGGCCCCCCCCGGGGGGTGCTTCAGCGAGTGTTTGGGGAGATTTCTACCCCGGCGGCCCGGGGCGGAGGCCCTTACAGCTCTGCCTGGAAGAAAGGGAACAAAGTGGGTGCGGGCGGCGGGAGAGGGGTGTCACTGGCCGGCCGCTCACGGTTGGGGCGCATCTCGTGTCAACACTGAAACACGGAGAGCTGCTCGCAGCGGGCGCCCGCGGGCCCGGCGGGGCCGGGAGCTGCGGGCGGGAACCGGGAGGAAAGTTCGCACCCTCACTTTCCCGGGGCCACGTCCTTTGCGGGAAGTGCTTTGCTTAGAAGCAAGCTGTCCCTTGAGGGGCCGGGGCGAGGGGTTGCGAACTTTCTGTCCCTCTCCTGCAGCCGGGGGGGGGGGGGGGGCATGAACCAGAGCCCCCAGCGAAGGGTCCCCCCCCCCCCCGATCCCCCGCCCCCCGGCTTGCGGGCACATTTCAAGGGGCAGAAAAGCGCACTCAGCCCAGCCAGTGGGGTGTTTGCCCTGAATTCAGTGCCTCGCCGGCGAGCAGGGCCGAGGCTGCGGCTCAGTTTGTGGGAGTTTGCGAACTCCCGGGGTGCCCGTTCTCGCTGCCCGGCAGTGGGGTGGCAGGGGGAGAGGAGCGGGCGGGAATGGAAGGGTTGAAAACCGGGAACGAGAAACACTTGTGGCCGGGCCGGCGGAACAAAGGAGCCACCTGTCCCCGCGCCGGTGCGGAGCGGGGGGGCTCAGCGGCCCGTTCCCACGGGTCCTCCGGGGCCCGGGCGCTTCCTGTGCCCGGGGCCGGGCCGGGCACGGCTTCGCCAGGCCTGGCTCCCCGCGGGCTCACGGGGCCGGGAAGCCGCAGGGTCCACAGGGAGGCACCCCTCGCTCTGCAATGAATGGGCCGCCGCTCTGTCTCGTCTTGAGTGAGAGAGAGGGTGGATGGGGTGGATGCAGGGGGCGAGGAGGAAGAGGGGGAGTCATCGCTGATCCCCAGACTCGGCCGTCCGCGGTTCAGGAATCTCAACACATTGTTCCAGAACAGCTCGAGCAAGAATGCAGAGGGGGGGGCGGCGGGGTGTTGGCGTGGCCGAACCCTAACTGGATCGGAGTTTCTCCCGGGGCGCAGGGCGGAGCGGGGGGGGGGGGGAGCTGGCTGTTGCATCCAGGAAGGGCGCAGCCTGCCTGCCGCCCCCTGGACTCGCAGGGTTAACTCTCAGACAGGTCGGGGTGTCATCAGCTGGGCATGCAACCCAATCCCCTCGCCTAGGAGTGATCCGTCCCGGAGGCGCACAAACGCCGAACAATGGGGAGGCGGCCCAGAGACGCCCGCCCGCAGCCCGCGCCCCGCCACGGGGGCAGCCTTAGAAACGGGGTGAATGGCCACGAGCTTCCCGGGGCTCTTACCTTCTGCCAGGCTGGCAGAGGAAGCGGCCCTGAGCGTCCTTGGAGGTGCCCGAGGTCGTGCCCAGCGAGGCCGAAAGCGCAGGGGAGCCCCGGCTGGCCTTTCCGGGGAGGCCTGGACGGCGGGTGCCAGCCTTTTTCTTTTTTAATTCTTTTGCCCTCCGATCGTGCACAGGAAACTTTCCTGCAACTTCCTCAAGGAGTGTGCCCCGTTCCCGGGCGAGAGGGCAGGCAGGGCCACCTGTTCGGAGCCGCCCAGAAACAGGTCTGCCCGCGGCGGTCCGCACCTGCCTGCCCCCCCCCCCCCCCCCCCCAGCCGCCCATTGTCCCCGCGCCCGGGAAGAGCAAACAACTGCGCCACCGGGAATGGTAGTTTCTTCCTGTTTGTCATGTCCCGCGGCCTTTAGAAAGCGCGCCGAGAGAAGGAGGTGCGCTCTGATTCTGCGGGACCCCCCCCACACCCCTGAATGTGGCAGCGGAGGAGAGAGGAGGGAGCGGGCCAGGCTGGCTGGAAGCAGCTGCGGAATTCCTGCCAGGCCGGGTGGGGCGCGCCTGCGTGCGATTCGGCCGCTTTGCATTCTTTCGGGGGGACTTAGCCTGCCCGAGGACATCTGTTCCATAATGAGCGGCTTTGTATTCATCCCCCCGAGGATTAGAGGCCTCCAGACGCCATCTCTCTCCTCTGCCCCTTCCCGGAGGGACCGAGGTGGCAATCCGATCCCCGCCCAGCAAATGGCCGGGTGGAGGCGGAGAGAGGTGACGGGGAAAGAGGCCTCCAGAGAGAGGCGCCTCTGGGGGATCCCCAGCCACAGCCTCGGGGTCCCACAGAGCTCTGCCACGTTTCCTTATTCTGGAACCCACGCCCAGGACCTCCAGTGTGTGTGATGGTCTGCTTCCCGGGAAGGCCCAGCCTGTACCAGTTGGAAAGGCATTCCCGTTCTCATGCGCCCCAACACTGGGGTTCGGCAGAGAGGTATTGGAACTGGCCAGGATTTAAAATAGGGTTCCGAGAAATGTTCCCTGTCAGCAGATGGTTGACGTTTTTTGCGCGTGGTGTGCGGCTCCCGTATCTCTGACATCATTAGGGCAGCGGTTCTCAACCTGTGGGCCTCGACCCCTTTGGGGGTCCATTGACCCCATCACAGGGGTGGCCTAAGACCATCAGAAAACACAGATATTTACATTACGATTCACAACAGTAGCAAAATGACTGTTAGGAAGTAGCAACGAAAATAATGTTATGGTTGGGGGTCACCACCCCATGAGGAGCTGTCTTAAAGGGTCCCGGCCTTAGGAAGGTGGAGAACCGCCGCTCTAGAGTTTTCGTTTCTCCCCAGCGCGCTCTCCATCGCAGGGAATGCTGTCACGGTCAGATGCGCGGCGGGTTAGGAATCCTTGGTGGCCGATGGGCATGTTATCTGGGAGGTGGCCTTCGCTTGCCATTCCTCATGACCTGCATGAGCAGTTCGCTTGGCTCTGGACCACATGGGCTGCAAGCAAATCCTTTAATTGGTAGTTGCCTGCTATCCGCAGACATTCCAGCGAGTTCTAAGGCTAAGCATGTATGTAGATGTCTCCTGGCTTTGATCCCTTGTGTGGTAAATACACATCCCTGGTAGCTAAGGCAACCTGGACTGGGTATTGGCGGAAAGGGTGGGGGGAGGAGGATTTGGTCGTTGGACAGAGTAATTTTTTTATGAGAAAAACGTGGAGCTGACCAGGACATTTTCAAACCAGCGTTATCTGAGTCTCCCAGTTGATTTTTCTTACTAGACGAACAGGATGGATGCTTCACTCCATCCAGAGTTAAAACGCTTTCCAATCAAGAGGTGGTTGTTTTAAAAAAGCACCTGGTAAAACAAAAGGGAAGTCCAACGTATTATACCGGTGTCCCTGTTGCACTCAGGGAGAATGTGTGTCTTCTCAGAAATCTCTTAACAGGAAAAAGATGGTGCATTTCGGGGATCCTCCTGCAGAGGTCAGGCTTGAAGTGTCTACGACGGGAGCCCAGGTCCCCAGATCCGAGTCAGAATTGCTGGGCTTATTCGGAACAATTAGTTCGTGATTCTTTAATCTTGTGACCCAGGCCGCGATGAAAATGAGTTCACTCACGGGAGAGATGATCAGATACTCGGTGATTAAAGAAAGGGCCACAAAGCCGGATCAAACTGGAATCTACTCTCCACTTAGATATGGGACGGTTTACTTACATGACGCTTTCTGGCTCATTATCAACTTCTATTTCTCGTGAAACGAGAAGGGTTTTGTTTGTTTGTTTTTTGCCTAGTTTTATGAAGTAGCATGCTCTAGAAGTTTCTTTGAACGAAAGGGCAAAATATGAGGGACCCTTCCAAATCCACAGGCTTTTTTTCTCCCCCGGAGGAAAGGACTCTGTTGGGCCAGATCAGGATGGTTCGTGGCCTAACGGAGGTCAGATGTTGAGCTCAGCAAACAGAAATTCTGAAGAAAAAAGAACTAGAGGGGACTTTCCTAAAACACGACACCAGCAAAAACCCGAAGAACTTCTCTCGTTTGTGCCAGAAAAGAAAAGTACCGGGTAGAAAAGGCAAAAAAAAATAAGGGCGAGGGGGTGGGGAGGACTAGCTGATTATTTGTACTCCAAGTGGATCGGGAAGTTTTATGTACAGTCATTGTTTATAATGGTACAGTGCAAAGGGTCTCCTTTCTTTCTTTGATCCTGAGGACTCAACATATTCATTAGTTCATTCCAGAAAGCTATTTTATTTATCTATTTATTTATTTTAAATTTTTAACGTATTACATGTATACATATCTTCCCATTGCCCCCCCCTCCCAGGCATACCCTAACCCCCCAGTGTCTTGTGTCCATGGGTTGTGCTTATATGCATGTACACAAGTCCTTCAGTTGATCTCTTATCTCCCCCACCTCTCCCTAACCTTCCCGCTGTAGTTTGACAGTCTGTTCGATGCCTTACTGCCTCTGTATCTATCTTTTTGTTCATCAGTTTATAATCTTTATTATCCATAAATGAGTGAGATCATGTCCAATAAAGCTATGTTAAATGATTATCATCATCAGCCAGGCCACTTTGGGCCACAAATATGATTCTGGTTTGGCCCCTCCTCTCGAAGAACCTTTGATGTTCTGGTATATAGTTGATTGAACCAACAGACCAGTGTTGGTTATTCACGGATAAAATGCCTGCTCATTGGTAACTATATCTGTCTGAATAAGAATTTGCTTGATCAGTTGATCGCAGCCAGAGCTTGACTGAACTTAGGAGACTTGAGAAATGAGTTGTAATGGTAACATTTGGTTCATGATATCCACATATTCATTTGTAGACATGTTTTGATTCCTGGTTAAAATAAATGTATCATAACAGTTAAATAGTAATTGAGTTAATTTTTCTTCATAGAGAAAAGCAACTCAGAGGCAGTCTCCAACCTCAAATTGCTTGACGCTCTCTAAAAGTTTGTGGTTTGAAAACCAGAACCTTTTCCAGTGAGAAGTGATGCCATGATTTGAGACGATTTCAAAGCGTTATTTAAAGGGAAATAACCAGTCTGCTTAAGTGGCAGATGGAGTTCTGAGTTTTGAGTCCGTGCCTCCATGTGGGAAGGAGGGAACATGGGAGAGAGAGAGTTGCCATAGTTTCGGTCACTGGCCAGCCTCGGCAGTGTTTGACTTGGGAAAAGTTTGCACTAGTTTTCACCTTCCTTTTTCCATTCTCCTGGTATTCTCGGGGTGCCAGTAGGGTGTCTCCCCCAGTCCTAACCTCCTACACAGTGAGTTGGGTTTTCACAGTTGCCCATCTTCCCACCCTTTCCTCCCTCACCTCCAAGCCACACCCCTGTTTCCTCTGACACCCCAGCGTTGGGGGAGCAGCAGTGTGGATGAGCTGACGCTCTCTCAGCCCTTTAACCCCCAGGATGCATCTTGAATGAGGGAAATCGCAGGGGAGCCTGAAGCTGCAAAACCTGAATTCCGCTTTCAGGGACCCTGTTTGGGGGCGAGCTGGTGCCTGTGGCAGGCAGCACTGCCGGTGTGTCTGTGAGCGAGGTTTGACCCGATCCTTGGCTTTTGGCTTCTCGGCCTCCGTCCTGAACCTCTGGACTCAGCAGGGTCTTTAGGGGTGACAGCCAGGGACCACAGGGGCCAGTCACGGGAGGGGAGGGATGGCATGTGTGGGTATATAGTTTACTGAACCAGCAGACCAGTGCTAGTTATTCATGGATAAAATGCCTGCTCGTTGATAACTGTATTTGTAAGGGAACTCTCTGTAAACTGAACACTGTATTCGGATTCGAATACAAGAAAATAGCGGCAGCTTCCTCTTCTCCTCACGAGTCATGTTACCGGAGGATGTGGTGCCAGTGATCATTTGCCTGTCTGCGGACTGACTGACTCCAGAGCGGACTTACATCTTAATCACCTTTCAATCCCCCATCCACGCACGGTGCCTGGCTGACAGTAAGCACCATTGAATGTTCTACAGGCACCTGCTGGCTGACTTTCAGCAGAAACGAGAATGGAAAGTGCCTCTTTAGTTGAGAGGGGATCTGAGGAAGAAAGATCATTCTAGCCGAAACCGGTGTGGCTCAGTGGATAGAGTGTCGGCCTGCGGACCAAAAGGTCCCAGGTTCAATTCCGGTCAAGGGAACGTACATGGTTGCAGGCACATCCCCAGAGGGTGTGCAAGAAGAGGCTGATCGATGTCTCTCTCTCATTGATGTTTCTGACTTTCTATCCTTCTCCCTTCCTCTCTGTGAAAAATCAATAAAAAATATATTTTAAAAAAAGAAAGGTCATTCTAAAGGGGGACTCGCAAAGGCTAAATAAATTAAAATATGGTGTGATTGTTTCACCATCTAGTCTGTTTGTGCGGGGTGAGGACACAGTCCAGAGCATGGCAGGCAGCCTGGCTTATACTCCTCGTGTTGGGGCTACAGAAATGGTCAAGAAATGGGACATAAACTTCAATAACTCAGCCTTTTTTAAAAAATATATTTTATTGATTTCTTACAGAGAGGAGAGGAGAGAGATAGTTAGAAACATCGATGAGAGAGAAGCATCGATCAGCTGCCTTCTGCACACTCCCCAACTGAGGATGTGCCCACAACCAAGGTACATGCCCTTGACCGGAATTGAACCCAGGACCCTTCAGTCCACAGGTCGATGCTCTATCCACCAAGCCAAACCGGTTTCGGCCAGTAACTCAGTCTTAAAGCAAAGCTCGAACCTGCTATTACTCCTAATGAGCCCCACCTGATGTTGTAGGCCTCTGGCCTGTGTGCAGTGAGTTTATTTTGCCAGGTGAAGGGCAGGCCCAAGGTCACTCAGCCACTGAGAGATTATTTCTAGAAGACTGAAGCCTCCCACTGGACTCCATGCATATGGCGGCCACATTTTCCAGAGTGAGATTCAAGACACATTCTGGACAAAACATTGTCACTGCTGCTGGGTGTGACACACCATCTGAGAGTTAGGATGAAAATGATGAAATAAAACTTTCTCCAACATTGACCGCATTTTCCGGCGTATAAGATGACCTTTTAACCCAGGAAAATCTTCTCAAAAGTCGGGGGTCGTCTTATATAATGGGTGTCATCTTCTAGGGCGAGTATATCCCAAACTCTATATTTGAACTGGAAAAGTTGGGTTTCGTCTTATACGCCGGAAAATACGGTAATGGTTTATGGAGACGACGGGACTAACACAGTTTCAAAGGGTCCACAAACGTGGCGACATCATCTGTCACATGCCCATGGTGGCTCGTGGCGCCAGTCGTATGTATTTTGAAGGGGCTTTTTCCAAACAAGAGAGAGGGGCTGTTTGTGGACAGAGTTTGCTGAGTGCGCTGCTGGGTTGCCAATACCTAGATGAATGGCCAGTTAAAGCGATATGTCAATGGAAGGCATCCCCACATATTAGAAACCTTTACTTGTACCAGATAGAACCTTCTATAGGAGTCAAAAAGTACAGGTTTAAAAGTCTTTTTGAAAGAGCACTAGTTAAAAGTTTAGTGTGTGCGGGTTGAAATCTGAGCTCAGAGAAAGGCCTTTCCTTCCAGCAGGGAGCAAAGGTCTGAGTGCGTCTCCATCTAGAACAGCGGTTCTCCACCTTCCTAAGGCCGAGGCCCTTGCATACAGTTCCTCATGTGGTGGTGACCCCCAACCATGAAATTTTGCCACTGTTATGCATCGTGATGTAAATATCTGCATTTTCCGATGGTCTTAGGTGACCCCTGTGAAAGGGTCGTTCGACCCACAGGTTGAGAACCACTGCTCTAGAACCTGAGTCTCAGACTCCACATCTTTTCTTCTGACTGTACCATGTCCCTTCCAGGAAGGTACAGTTTGGACATTTTGGGGTCACATGCTCATTTAATGTGCGAATAAAGTACACAACAAGTTGAGTGGTTTGGTGGTTTAGGAGGAGGAAGAAATCAGAAAACACCGATCACCTTTAGGAGAAAATACCATCGGAAAAACCCAAGTGGTCAAATAGTCTCATCTGTGGGATTTGTGCTTCTTCTGTCTGTCTGGTCTTCTGATTTTAGATCGATATGAAAATGTCAGAGTCAAATCCAGGAGGATGTTTATGCAGAAGAAAGCTCAAAGAGCGAGAGGAGTCCTTCTCTCTGAACTGATCAGCTGTGCGTTTGGGAAATATTGTGGGAAAGGACAGGAAGATGGAACAAATAGAAGGGAGAAGAGAGCGAGTCACTTTAGTCAACCTCTAGGGAAAGCAGAAGAGAAAAACTGGCTGTTCCGTGCGTGAACCAGCGGAGATTTTTTTATTGGTTGGTTTAGTTTAAAGTGGATTTCTACAGAGCGATTTTACTCCTGCTCTTTTTCTATGGCTCTCCAGTCATAATTGGTTGAGATGGGTATGGCTTTCTGAATCGAGAAAGACATGAGAGCAGACCATTAAACAATGAATATTTATTGCTTAGCGCTTCTCACCCGGAGGAGACACTTGCTGCATATTTTTCACGTTGCCCCCCCTCTCACATCGCAGCTGTCAGAATGCAACGGTTCACATGTAAACTGCATTGTTTGGGTCTAACTAACAGAGAGTGATGAGACGTGAATTGTTTGTGACAGGCCTGAACATTGATAACAGCAGACATTAATGCCCGCAGACACAACCGCCCTGGCCGAACGCGGGGAGCAGAAATGCTTATTATGTGAGGCCGCCGTGCTCTGACCCAGTTTCGCTTTGCTGCTTGGGAATCGTGTCAGGATGAGTACCCTCGTCCCCAGGGCTGAGCTGTGTCACGTCCTTGTTTATTTCAGCCTCACGTGACGAGTTTTGTGTATTTAGTTCTGATCTCCAAGAAGCCACACTGCGTCTCGGGGACTTGCGTTTCCCTTTGGAACTGAGGCTTCTGCATAACAGAGAGGATTTGATGTATTAAGCAAACAGGCCGAGATGCAGCCTTCAAAGACACCCATTTCTCCTTGAACAGGAGCCAGCGTCCTCTTGCAGGGTCCGGGGCCAGCTGGTTTTCTGCTGGTCAGAGCTAGTCTTCCTGTCTTTGTCTTGCGGGGATGGAAGAGATGGTGGGGCCTAAGGCTGCCATAACCAAAAAACAAAATCTGCCGAAACCGGTTTGGTTCAGTGCATGGAACGTCGGCCTGCGGATTGAAAGGTCCCAGGTTCGATTCCGGTCAAGGGCATGTACCTTGATTGCGGGCACATCCCCAGGGGAGGCGTGCAAGAGGCGGCTGATCGATGGCTCTCTCCCATTGGTGTTTCTGACTCTCTATCCCTCTCCCTTTGTCCCTGTGAAAATCAATACAAATATAAAACAACAGCAACAAAAAAAACACACAAAAAACACAATCTGACAGAGAGGGTGATGGGCCTGTCTCAGCTCATCATCCTTAAGTTTGCCCGATTGCACATTCCGCTTTATGTATCCGGCAGAAACCGGCCCACCATACTTTTCCTATTTAACATTTTTATTGAATAATTTTCACAATGACTTATTTCCTCAGTTGATTTCAAACACATTTTTTTTCCCCAGCCACTTAATACTTTATATCACCGGGGAAAAGAACCATTTAATTCTTTCATACATTTATGAATTCAGATCTTCAAAGAGGATGAGTTCTTCCAGTGATCAACTTACATCACATTTACAAGTCTAATGTGCTGCTAAGAGACCTTGACCAGTGCTCGTGCACGCATCCCGGCACTCCTTATTAACGAATGCAATGGGGCAGAATGCGGATTGGGGGTTCCTCTTCAAACACTGACCGTTTGCTCTTGTTGCCTAATGAAATCCCTTTGTTGTGCGCCACTTTTCAAGCCCCCCCGTCGGAATGCAGCAAACCCAAGAAGGGAGTGTCTCCTTCAAAGCGCTTCGAAACCGGCCGCATTTTAACCAGGCCAATTGCTGATTAGCTGGGGCGCATTGGAACAAACAGTAAGAAAGTCATCGGGAGAGTGATCTGTGCTCCTAGCCCGCGTATTGTATTCCCTGTCTGATCTTTATGCTAATTGGAGGGCTGGGATCCTGAAAGAAAACACTGCTTAGCGGATTTCTGCAATCCCTCCCTGCTTTGGAGATGTTATCACCGCTCGGCTGCCCCAAGTTGTGAAATAACGTCTCCTGCAGGGCTACCCATTCGCAGGTATAGATGGCAGGCGCCCAGCTGTTTTTCTGGTTATCGTGGGCAGGTACAGAGACATAGATGGTAGCCTTCCGTAGACACTGTTTGCACTCTGATTTCCCCCCACTTTACAATGTATCCTGGAGATCTTTCCATAATAGAACACAAAGCTTCCCCCTCCTTTTTTTTTTATTTTATTTTAACAACTGTGTAACATTCCATTGGGACTGTATACCATAATTTATGTGACTCTTCTCCTGGTGACATAGGATGTGTATAATTTTTTGTCGTGAAAACAATATGCATAGTAAAGTCTCATGAATTCATCTGTGTGTGTGTGTGTGTGTGTGTGTGTGATAAATCCCAGAAGTGGGGTTGATGGTTTAAAGGTACATGCAGTTTCTGCTGTGGATGAATATGTACTAGTAACACTGCCTACCTAGTGAGTGCTTTCCCGGGGGGCTCACCCCCCCAAGAGTTCATTGTCCAACTTGTACACTTTGCCTGATACATGAAAGGTGGTATCAGTGTGTAGCTGTATGTTTCTCTTCTAAGTGGTGGGGAGCACGTTTGCACATACTTAAAGGCCATTTGTATTTCTGGTGCAATGTCTGTTCGCATCCTCTGTTTCAGATTCTTCTTCCTTTTTAAAAAATTGAGCTTAGGGAGAGGATGGGAGGGAGATGGGGAGAGACAGAAACACAGAAAGGCAGATGGACAGACAGACAGGCATTGATGTGACGTTAGAGAGAGACATGGACTGGCTGCCTCCTGCATGCACCCAAACAAGGAATCAAATCTGCAACCTGGGGATGTGCCACTATGTGGTGTACAGGGCGACATTCCAACAAACTGAGCCAGGCCAGCCAGGGCCGGATTGTTCTTGGTATTCACTTTTAGGCTGTCTTTGTCACCATTCACCAGCGTGCTCTATCTCGTTGACTGTCCCCAAGTATGTTGCAAACAATCCAAAAGGGACTCCTGTAGTACCAGGGCTCATTCGAAAAATGTTATGAGGAGACGTGGCGCTGGGTCACGCAGACATTCATGAGAGAGCCGATTCCCAGGTCTGCTTATCGCTTTCTGTTTGGCTCTCTAGTTGCAAATATAAAGGAAAACAAACAAACAAAAAAAAAACTTCCAAAGTGTTGAAGGCTTGCTCCAGGGTCTAATTCTGGGAAGATACTTACGTTCTCAGTACCCAGTTTTTTGGAATTGTGACCACGTTCCAAGGAAGAGGTGCCACTTAAAATTTTCCACACCCTGGAAAAGTCTTTGAGGAAATAGTCTCTACTCTTCCTCCGAGAAAGCAAATGTTAGGGAGCATCACTTATCAGAGCGATTTTAATATTTCTGCACGTTGGGGTGGTTCTCGATCAGCCTTCTTGAAGACTGGGGCTTTATGATCATGACCAACTACAGGAGGACAGTTGCATGGGTCTGAGGTTTCAGTGCATGTTTTTTTTTTTCTTTTAATAGTTATTTCGTGTTTATACATATGCACAAGTATTTTAGAAATTTTTAAATATTGATTTCAGAGAGGAAAGGAGAGGGAGAGAGAGAGAGAAACATCAATGTTGAAAGAGAATCATGGATCGGCTGCCTCCTGCACGCCTCACACGGGGAATCAAGCTAGAACCTCCTGGTGCAGAGATGGATGCTCAGCCCCTGCGCCACGCTAGCCAGGCACACACATACTTATTCGATGGGACTTACCCAGCTCCTTCATCAGGTGTGATAGCTTTACCTCCCCTGTAAAATGGAAAAAAAGTCACAGTACCTGTACTATGAAAGCATAATATCAGAGACCCCTCCCCCTTGGGTGAGAATGCTGAGGAGTCTCTTCCTTGCTCTGTGGCCTTGGGTTGATTCCTTAAGCTTTCCAAGTTCTCTCACCCATAAAATGGAAATGCTCTCACCAACTCCCAGGGTTTATGTAATGATTAAGTGAAGAGCTACATATGAAAATTGAAAAATAAAGCACTTAACAGAGTATTGGTTACATAGCAGGCATTCAGAAATGTTAGGTGACCTTTTTCTGGAAACAAGATTTCAGAGAAGCTGGCTTTTATGAATGTTTTTACTTGTCAGCCTCTGAATGAATACAACGCCCACACACACTTCTACCGTATTCTCCGGCATATGAGACAACTTTTTGACCCAGGAAAATCTTTCAAAAGTCGGGGGTCGTCTTATACGCCCATCATCTTATATGCTGGAAAATACGGTACACATGTGGAGTAACATAGTACATAGATATAATGATCTAAAGGCGTCTCTTCGAGCAGATATCAATGTGTGTAAGAGAAAACTGATTTTCTGTAAAGTACGAGAAAACTGTAATTAGTTACTAAAAATATACCTTTGTAGGATAAAGTCTCCTAATACGCTAAAATAAAACCAAATCTCATTGATAGGACATGATCATTAGATTTCATGTGTTAAAGAAAGCAATCTGACACTATTAAAACAGAAAGGAACGCTTTATTTAGGACTATTCCAATAGAAACGGGGGAGAGAAATCTAACTCAACCCTTAATACAGCACATTCAGGAGCTTATAGAGGGGTGGAAATTACTAAAAACAGACATCAAGGTTGGCGTATTCTTGCTAAATCGACTTAAGAGGATTCTTACTGAAGGTAGGCCAACGTGATCCAACATCAAGGGCGAGGATTCTTTTTAAACTTACATAGCAGGGTTATTTCTAACACTGGTCTGCGCAGGCCCAGCGCAGCCTATGATCTAATAACGTAACATTGACCAACTCCACACCTGTGAGTATGGCCATTGGATGCTCTTGTTTCCAGGACTCTATTGGCATAAAAATAGGGTTTTAGAAAAGGTTTTCTATTTTGAAATACTGTATTTTCTGGCATATAAGACGACTTGGTGTATAAGACGACCCCCAACTTTTCCAGTTGAAATCTAGAGTTTGGGATATACTCGCCCTATAAAATGACACCCGGCATATAAGACAACTCCCGACTTTTGAGAAGATTTTCCTGGGTTAAAAAGTCGTCTTATACGCCGGAAAATACTGTGGTTATAGATCCAGAGGAAGTTGCAAAACCAGGTACAGGAAGGCTCTATGCAACTTTCCCCACCCGTTTCCCATCCTTAACTCCTGGCAACCAGGAACCTATTTCTTTCTCTATGATTTTGTCACTTGAAGAATATTGTATGACCCTGACCACGTAGCTCAGGTGGTTGAAGCATCATCCCATACACCAAGAGGTTACAGGTTCCATTCCCCTTCAGGCCACATCCCTGCTTGTGGCTGGATCCCCATTTGGGGCAGAAGTAAAGGTAACTGATGGATGTTTCTCAACTTGATGGCTTCTCTCTCTCTCCCTTCCTCCCTCTCTCAAAATCAATTTAAAAACTTTAAGGACACATGTAATTCTTTAATCAATAAAGAAATTAAAAAAATATATATATATACTGCCCATAATTTCATCACTTAGATATTTGTTCATTAAACTGGTAATGTTATAAAAAAACTTTTAGAAAAGTTAAATATTTCTTTATCAGTTATGCAATTTAAATTCTTTTATTTTTTACCCTTACCTCATTTTTATTTATTTTTTTAAAAGGTATTGATTTTTTACAGAGGAAGAGAGAAGGATAGAGAATTAGAAACATCGATCAGCTGCCTCCTGCATGCCCCCTACCGGAGATGTGCCTGCAACCAAGGGTACATGCCCTTGACCGGAATCGAACCTGGGACCCTTCAGTCCACAGGCCATCGCTCTATCCACTGAGCCAAACTGGTTTTGGCCCTTACCTCACTTTTAATTCAATCTTTATTGTTAAAAGTGTTACATATGTCCCCCCTTTGCCCCCATTGACTGCTTCTAGCCAGCCCTTGTCCTTCCCCTGCTCCTCCCTCCCCCTCCCCCCCCAGCACCCCAGGCTGTCACCAACCTCATTTCATCAGTGGCAGGATGTAGTGATAGTGTAAGTTTGGACATAGCTATCATTAATTCGCAGCTCTAGTGGCCTTGCCATTGAGTTGTATTGAAACACACGTGCCCCAGGAATGCTGAGTCAATCAGAGTGAAGCCTTTCTCTCTCAGGAATAGAGGTTTGTTAACAGCCTGGAAGTATTTCCTTCTAGAGAAAGGTATGTCCTGAAATGTTTTTATTCCTCTCTCTGTGCTCGAGATCCCAGCAGATTAACTCAGGTGACACTTAGACAGCCAAGGCTCTGGGGAATGCATGAATTTTCATAAAAAATTAACCAAGAGAAAAGACACCGAAATACTCCCCAAATCATAGAACACATTTGTAAATGTATTCGTTTCAGAGCATGGCAAGTAATACTTGAAAATGCTGCACTATGTTTTACAAAGTGCTCCAGGGGGTTGGAGATTCCGTTGAGATAAAGCTCCAGAGGAAGAAATATTATATCCATATGAGCCAAGAAATGATCCTCTTTGTTTGCAGGGTTATGGAGTGGAATTTTTACTCCTGAAGTAAGAATGCAGTCGTCCAAAAAGTCTCTGTGAAATTATATAATTTCATGCATCCTTCATTTAACTTCATTTAAGACCTAGGTTACGGTAACATCATGCATACTTCATTTTCTACACAGTCCTTCTGAATAGAGTAAGGGGCTCATTTATTTTTGGAGTTAAATGTCAAAGGGTTTCTAGAATCCAAAATAACATACCTCTTAATTTCCGACATTGACCACAAGTTCTATTTTAAGGAACACTGTCATGTATAAACTAAAATGTCATCTTGGTCCCCAGCCATCCTCCCTCATCTCTGCCTTCTTTTATTCTTTATATGCAAGGGTTGTAGAAAGAGACCTTTTAGGGTCACTAGTACAATAGCTTCTTACAAATTGGCATTATTGCTGTGAATGTTGAGGGGAACATTCACTCAGATGCATAAAATGTCAGTAAAGAAAAAAAAAGACTTCAATTTTTGATAGTTCTTTTAAACAACTCTGAATAAGTCCTTGAAAGCCGTACAGTAGATGGTCTGAATTTCCCTGAATGCCTAGCGTACAACCAACTTATTCACCTGTCTGCTGACTGTATTGATTACTGAATGAATTAGTGGAAAGTGAATTTTTAATTACATTTTGGGAAAGTGAATTTTTATATGTAACATATCGGTTATGTGGGCTAACATGTCACTTCCATGTAATGGAACATCATAATTGAAGCTGTTGGCATCTGAAGATACCCTAGCTGGTCCTCATCCTCATTGGAGCCTCTCAGAAGCAGCACGATCCAAGTGCAATATTCAATAGAAGACGGGGTTTGCCGGTCTTAAAAATGTTCATAGCAGAGGTAACTTACGGTTGTAGTTTTTTCTGCTCACCAAGCCTTCTCAAAGCATTTCAAGCTATATACTAGTTCTGAGAGTTTGAACTTTGAACCAAGGGTAGGAAATGTGATTTCAAGAAATTAAGGAGACATCTGATTAGTTCCAGCCTGAGGCAGTGGAATGCTTCTAGATTTTAAAGGATTGTGTGCTTCACAATTAACGTCAAGGTAGAGTCCTCCCTATGATTTATGATTTTCTTGTAAAAAAAACACATACTGCCTGTGTGTTTTAATTTCAGATTTTTCAGGGAGCTCTGGTGTAATGGTCATTTTAAGAATCTACATATAAAGATCAAGTATATACCATTAAAATGTATATATATGGATGTATATTTTTTCTTTTTAAATGCAAAATTACTTTTATCCAAATATCGTTATTTAAAAAAAACCACATGTAGTATTAGCTCTCTGGATAGGTTAAACATCTCTAACATTCCCTATAAATGTTAACTGTTCTCCTTTTTGATCTGCTAATAGCTGCATGAATGCTTTAAACATTATATTACCGCTGACACCGAGACATCAACTTTATCCCTTTCAGAAACATACCAAGCTTTGGGCTGAAATCATCGTAGCTGCTTTAAATTAAAAAAACCTCCATAACTGTGTTCCTTAGGACCACCCTCGCCCCAAACTCTCCATCCCCGGGGGTCCGGTCTTCGGTTCCCTTCTTTATGCCTTGTCCTGTTTGAATGCTATCATGTCACCAGCCACCATTCAGGGCCCCAGGAATACCGACCGGCACAGGGGATTCTCCCGAGGCCCGTTCCGGTTTGGGCCGCTGTTTGCAAGGACAGCATTTGTCCTCAGATACAATCTCTGTGTCTCCCTATTGCTTTACCCGTGTTCGCCCCCCCCCCCACCCCGACACAGCACGGAACACGTGCACCGACTCTGTTCTGACAACACTTCAAAGCCAGCGCTAACAGGGCCTTCTGGGGGTAATTTTCCAGGTTAAATATGCCCAGATGTGTTCGATTTGGATTCTGTCCTTTAGGATCAAGCAATGTTAGTAAGTACAAATGTCCAACAGCTAAATGATCTGTCCGTGGGAGAGACTCGCCTGATTGGAGGAAGGGGATACCGCTCGGATCCTGACACCCAGGGATGTGAAAGCCACTGTTTGAAACTCTCACTGGCTTACAGAGACTGTGCCCAGCGTACTTCTGGAATGGAAATTCGGAGTCTCTGCTAGCGAGTGAGCAATAAAATGGTGGCAGGCGTCTAGGTGCTAAGAGTAGGATCAGTAAGGGATAGGGTTGGAATGTGGTGTCCTTTGCCTGTCCGGTACGCCATAGATTGTCACCGTATCGGGGGGTGTGTAACAGGACTGAAACTATTAAATAAAGGAGTTCCAAGATGGAAGAGAAGAAAAGAAGGGGCAGATAAGAGGATGAGGAATCGGGAGCTGTCTTCAGATAGCTGAAAAACTGAAGGCAACTTAAGTTATTTTGAACATCTTAAGAAGTTACAGCATCCTGTATAATAAAAGCCCAAGATGCAAATTGGCCCGAAGGCAGAATGACCAGTTGCTATGACACACGCCGACCACCAGGGGGGCAGATGCTTAACACAGGAGCTGCCCTCAGCTGCAGGCCACAGACCACTCGAGGTGGGTACCAGTAGGGGCCCCCCAACCCCCCCACTGGTTGCCCCGCAGAGGGAGGTGACCTGTGGGAGCAACAGGGGTGAGACTGGCTGGCAAGCAGGCTGGCACTGCCCCCTCCTTCACCCCGCTGGTCGCCTCCAAGGCAGGTGCTAGTGGGGGCCCCCAGATCTCCATGCCGGTCACCCCACCCATCAGCTCTGGTTACCGGCCAGGCCTAGGGACCCTACCCAGGCCTGAATTTCGTGCACCGGGCTTCTCGTTTTTACGTAGAAGAGCAGAACTCTGGAAAGTACACAGGGTGTGCTGGCAGGACAGTGTTTAGGGGTTGACAGATCAAGCGGGGTCTAAGGCAAAGCGAGATTGTGAAGAACCAGGTCTGGAGCTCAGGCATGCTTGTTCCCCATGTTGAGCGGCACATGTACCCGGTACATGGCGCTCTGTGGATATCAGCTGAGGGGATGATAGGATGAGCACGTGATGGCGTTGCTCAGACTCCTAGGCCGCCCTGTGGACTATAAGAAAGGCGTCGCGGGCTGTTTTTACCATTCCCAAAAACTCAAAGGAAATTGTGCAGTCAGTACTTTTAGCAGGGGTTTCATTTTATTTATTTTTTAAATCCTCACCCAATGATGTTTTTCTATTGATTTTTAGAAAGAGTGAAAGGGAGGGGAGGGAGGGAGGGAGAGGGGGGGGAAGGAGAGAGAGAGAGAGAAGTACATCAATTGATTGTCTCCCACATGTGCCAGGGCCAGGGAGAGGTATGTGCCCTTGACTGGAATCGAACCCAAGAGCCAAACCGCCTAGGACCAGTCCTTACTTTTAAATGATTATTTTCATCAGATACCGTATTCCCCGGCATATAAGACGACTGGGTGTATAAGATGACCCCTGACTTTTCCAGTTAGAATACAGAGTTTGAAATATACTCACCCTATAAGATGACATCCGGTGTATAAGATGGCCCCCGACTTTTGAGATTTTCCTGGGTTAAAAAGTCGTCTTATACGCCGGAAAATACGGTACCTCTAAACCTGGGGATTTGTGAAGTTCATTAAACAGGGAGAGGTTTTTTAAAAAATATTATCTTAAGTGGGAGAAGCGGCCATAAAGGGCCCATATTGAATGGCCTATTGATAAGAAAGAGCCAGAAAGAACAGGAGATGAGTAGTGCCAGGACCGGGAGGAGGGGAGAGCGGGCGGCTGCTGGTGGGTGTGGCGTTTCTGGGGTGACGGATGAACATGCTCGGGAGCTAACGTGGCGATGGGTGCGGAGCGCTGCCGACAGAGACCGCTACCGGGGCGCTTTACGGGGCGAGTGTGTGAGGCTGACTTATTCCCCTAAAGCCGCCCTGTACACTGATGAGCACCCCCGGCCTTTAAAGGGGGAGGGGCTCCGTGGCGAAAGGTCAGGAACCCCTCGCTCATTTTATTGCCGATTAAAACGCTCCAGTCCCAGCTCTACAGGGAGCAGCGGGGTACGCCTGTGGCCGCCCCCCGCTTCCTTGGCCCCCATCATTAGGAAAAAGGAAAATGGGGGTGTAACCAGCACAGTGCGGGGGGCTAGGCGGTGGGCCTCCCAGGGTCTGCGATCAGCTTCATGCTCTCGGGGGGCACCGTCTCAGGCTGTGGGCACCATCCCGTACCCCATAAATCTAGGCCGGGGCTCCGAAGACGGCTGCGTAAAGGGCCGCAGAGTGAACATGGGGGGCTTTGTGGACATCGCTCTCTGTCCCAGCTGCTCCACTCGCCCCTAAACAGTAGGTGAGCCGCTGGCCGTGCCCCTGCTCCCCAGAAACGCCCTGTTTCTGGGCAGGGCGATGGGAATTGCGGGTACACTTCCCACGTGGCCGCATAGTGCGCGGTGGCTTTTTTTCCGCCTTCCACATAGAAAAACCGTTTGTGGCGGGCAGGCCACACAGCGCAGGCCCGGCTGCAGGCTAATGACCCCGAAAGAGGTTCTCCCCTAATCAGCAGGCTGGCGGGGGGGGGATTCTTTCAACCCGCGCGCCCCGCGAAGCCATAAATAATGCCCAATTTATGTTTAAGGGCCGCGCCAGCGAGAGAGCGAATGGCCGCGGCCAAGTTTTGGAGCAAATTATGAAAAATCGGCTAATAAGATCTTTTCTGGGGAGCTTTTAGGGCCTAATAATGCTACCTTGTGCGGCGGGGCGGGGGGGGGGCGTTAGTTCGGGCCGGGGAGCCGGCGATCTGGCACGCGGGCCATTAAGCCGTCTGCCAAGGCCGCACATGCGAGGCGCTGGGACCCTGTCCTCGCCGGGAACAGCAGCGTCATTCATGAAGCGTCATCCATGAAGCGTCCTTCATGAAGCGTCATTCATGAAGCGCACATGCTTTTCCCGCCCACGATGCAGCTCTGTGCGCTGTCCGCGTCTGCCACGGCCACCAGGGTGATCTGCGTTTGGCTAATGAGCGCGCACATTGTCATCCGAATGACAAGCGATGCCCGGGGCAGCTCGGGCGCCGGGAGGAAGTCGGGGTCCAGGGAGCTGGGGCCATGGAGGAAGTTGGTGGTGGATGTGGGCACAGGGCACGGCCCCCCCGAGACCCTGCTGGGCAACGAGCTGGAAATGCCAAAGCAAAAGCCACTGGAAATACGTTGGCCATGGTATATTACACTTCGGGGGGTTATTTTCCAATCGGGGCGCCAGTCAGGAGCACAGAGGTCTGGCCTCTGCCCTGTAACCCCCCAACATCCCCCTTCCTTCGTCCTAGAAATACTTAGCTCTGTGGATCTGCGGAGAAACCAAACCTATATTCACTGGGGTCATGAGAGAATTCGGGGTCACAGGGGACCAGAGGTGGAGCTCATCATAGTCTTCGGCACAAACTTCACTCTTTAACTTATTTTAAAAATATTTTTATTGAGCTCTAACTGGTGTGGTTCAGTGGATAGAGCATCGGCCTGTGGACTCAAGGGTCCCAGGTTCGATTCCGGTCAAGGGCACGTACCTTGGTTGGGGGCACATCCACAGTAGGGGGCGTGCAGGAGGCAGCTGATCAATGATTCTGACTCTATTCCTCTCCCTTCCTCTATAAAATATATCTACAAAATATTTTTATTGGCTTTTAGAGACCGGGGGAGGGAAAGGGAGGGAAAAATAGAAACATCCACGTGAGAGCAGGCCATCTGTGGGCTGCCTCCTGCACACCCCCTCCCCAGGACCAAGCCCGCCACCCAGGCATGCGCGCTGACCGGGAATACAACCAGCAACCGGTCTGTGCTGGGAACCACTGAGCCACACTGGCCAGGCTGCACTGATGTTCTGAGGCATAAATAAGCGCCCGCTGACCGCAGATGTCTGAAATGTGGGCCCTGCCCCTGGGGCCTGGCACTCACTCTGCTTGTTGGGGGGACTGTTTTCTGGGGCTTTAGGGCTGAAGTCCCCATTTCCTCCGTCCCTGGGGGCCACTCTTCGGTAGGGGCCGCCTCCCTCTGCCCAGCAGCCACAGCTCCTGGAGTGTCCGCGCACACAGGCTCCGGGTGGCCTCTGCCGTCGGGTGGGAAAGGTCGCAGCCTCTGAGGGCCTGTGTGGACCTGGGTCATCATCCTCCCCTGCTGTCCGCTGTGCTGCGGAGACCGTGCCGTCAGGGGTGACAGGTCACAGTCACAGGCCCTGGGAGGAAGGCGGACACCTTTGGGCCGCTTTTCAGACACTGTGCCCCCACAGAAGGCGCTGAGTCCCCTCTCCCGCAGTTACAGGGCAGCCGAGAGACTCCCCAGTTTTCCTTCCCCGGGTGCTTGCTTCGTCCCGCAGGGAAACCTGTGTTTGGGCCTTCTGTCCGCTGTGGTCACCCCGGGTGGTGATGCCAAGAAACACTGGGGGGCAGCGGTCCCTCAGCTCAGGGCAAGGCCAGGTTATGGGCAGGGGCCCACTGGAGGCCCCGGGGCACAAGGGGCGGCACAGAGCAAGGCTGGCAGGAGCTGAATGCAGACGCACAGGCCCGGCCTCTCCGAGGTGGCGGTCACCTGTCTCCAGAGCATCTTCTCACCCAACGTGCGTCACCCCCGAACCCGGCCCCGCCGAGCCTTCCGCGAGAACGTGGCAGGTACAAGTCTGCCCACGGGCACACCACACGCATCAGCTCTCGCTGGGTACCTGCTTCCTGGAACCCCACTTGCTCCAGCTCACAAACGGGCTGGGGTTCATTCCGAGTTGATGCATGGGAACAGTTATCTTTTGAGCTCCAGCAGTATAAGTGCCACTGACTGGTAAACAGTCTGATCCTGGGTTAGCCCAGTGGTTAGAGCGTTGGCCGGCACACCCACAGGTTCAAGGTCAACAGGTTCGAGGCTCCTCCCTGCCCGGCCCCTGGTGAGGACCTGCGCAGGAGGCGACCAATCGATTTCATATCGATGTGTCTCTGTCTCTCCCTCTCTCTCCCACTCTCTCTAAAAATCAATGGAAAAACATCCTCAGGCGAGGGTTAAAAAAAGAATAAAAAATCACCCAACATATTAGGTTTGTTTATTTTCCTTTACTTGTTTTCACTTATTTGTTTGTTTTATTTATGCATTTATTTATTTATTGATGTATTTTATTTATTTTTGCAAGCCCTATGCAACAATCGGAGTTTGCGCCTGCAAAGGAGGAAGTGTCCCCCCTGCACAGCCGTTATTCTGTGTCCCCCTGCCCGGCGGAGGAGGAACCCCGTTATTCTGTGTCCCCCTGGCTGGCAAGCTCACGTGTTTGCTCGCAAACACCCCGGGAGGAGGAGGCGTGGAGCCTGGGGCTCCATGGGGCCGGCCTCGCCCCGGGCTGGGCGGAGGCAGACTGCGCTGGGGCGTCCTGGGGCCCCGTGTGGGGAAAACGAGGCCAGAGCGTTGTGAGCATGCGCGGGGTGCCGAGGAGCGGTTAAGTGGCCCGCCGCGCCCAGGCCTGCCAGGTGCCCCGTTAGCACGGTAGGTAGTGCGTCAGTATCGGGACCTGAAGGTCGTGAGTTCAATTCTCACACGGGGCGCAATACTTTTGCTCGCCCCGGCTCCCCGCTCCTGCGGGAAAGGAGCATTGGTTGGCTCGTCTGTGACGGGGAGACACCAGGCAGCCTCACCTTCCCACTTGGGGGGCCACCCTGGTGGCGGCTGACCCCCGGCTCGGCCTGGCCTCTCCGAAGGACTCGAGCCCCAGAGGTTTTACTGTCTACAGTTTTCCTGCTCCGCCTGCTGCCCGCGCCCCAGCTTCAGCCCGGTGCATGCTGATAAGGGGGCACGGGGACCCCTGCCCGAGACCAGTCCACGTGGGGTGGGCAGGGACCCAGAGGACCTGGGGGGGAAGGGGGAGCTGGGAGATAGCTTGAGGCCAACTCGAGCCCACAGTTGCGTCGGGGAAACGGTTGGGGCTCCTTCCGGCTGCCTGAGTGCCTGCTCTCGTCTGGCTGCCTCTCGGGCCACTGCCCCCTAAGTTCCTGCCCTGCCCCCCATCACGGCCGGGACCCAGCGGCTTCTCCTCCCAGCGCGCGCCCTGCCAAGCCGCCAGTAGGGGGCGCTGCGCCGCCCGCAGGAGCCCCGGCGTCTCCCTCCGGGTGCGGCTTCGCTCTCCCGGCCGTGGCGGGCTCATCCTGGCGCCAGCAGCGGGGACACGAGTGGCCTCCGCCCTAGCGTGTGCCCACAGCGCATCATCTCGCAGTGAGTCCACAGGCCCAGCCCAGCGGCCACGTGACTGCATTCCTCCCAACGTGGCTGTGGCATGTGGCAGGTCTAGTGCGGCAGCAGCGCCAGACACGCTCCGAGCACGTGTCTTCCGGTGGTGGCTGGCCTGGACACAGCCCGTGCCCATCAGTAAGTGAACGGGTGAAGGAAGCTGTGAGACATTCACGCCACGGAAAAATGCCCCCCCTTCCTACCCATCCTTCTAGAACCTTAGTACCCGTGTCCATGGCTGTAGATAGCTATGCTGATAAGAGGGGAATATGCAAATTGGCCACACGCCCTCACAGGAACAACCGATCAGCAGGCTGCGTGGGTGACCTGTCCAGCAGGGGGGTTAGCAGGGGCGACCAAACAACGGACCAGCAGGCCGTGTGGAGCGACCAGGTCAGCAGGGGGCAGTGAGGGGTGACCAGGTTGGCAGAAGGGGGCTGTTGGGGGGGGCATGCTGGTGAGGGAGGCAGCTGGGGATGACTAGGCCAGTGGGTGGGGCAGTTGGGGGTGACCAGGCTGGTGGGGGGGGAGTTAAGGGCGATCAGGCAGGCAGGCAAGCAGGTGAGCAGTTAGGAGGCAGCGGTCCCGGATTGTGAGAGGGATTTGGCTGGGCTGAAGCCGGCAGTCGGACATCCCCCAAGGGTTCCCGGATTGGAGAGGGTCCAGGCTGGGCTGAGGGGAACCCCTCTCCCCCATGTACGAATTTCTTGCACTGGGTCTCTAGTAAATATGTAAGTTCTTTGGTTTATCTCTTCTCGTTCCCTGCCCCCCCCCACACACACACACCCCACATCGAGTTATGTCAGTGAGTCTGTGCCATGCCTCCTGCTTCGGGTCTTATTCTGTTGGTCAGTTCATTTTGTTCATCAGACTCCACGAATAAGTCAGATCCTGGGACATTGGTCTTGCTCAGCTTGGCTCATTTCACTGCGCGTAATATTTTCTGGCTCCATCCAGGGTCTCCCAAAGGGTGAGAGATCCCCCCCCTTTTTTTACAGCTGCATAGTATTCCACAGTGTGAATGTCTCACAGCTTTTTTATCCATTCATCTCCTGACGGACACGCGGGCTGTTCCAGATCGTAGCCATTCTAAATAATGCTGCTGTGAACGTAGGGGTGCCCGTATTCTTCCTGATTGCGGTTTGGGGGTTTTAGGATGCATTCCCAGAAGTTCCGTGTTTAGTTTTTGGAGGAAACTCCATCCTGTTCTCCACAGTGGCCGCACCAGTCTGCAGCCCACCAGCAGGGGAGGGCTCCTGTTCTCCGCCTCCTCGCCAGCACTGCGGCTTGTTGGCTTTTGTTACGATCGCCACCCTCACCGGTGCGAGGGGCACCGCATTGCGGTTTCAGTTTGCATCTCTGAGGACGAGTGACTTGGGACCTGTTTTCACCTGCCTCTTCGCCTTTGTGTGTCCTCTTGGGAGAAGTGTCTGTCCAGGTCTCCGTGTTTCAGTGGATGCTCTTCCTTTGGCTGAGCTGTGTGAGTCCTCTATGGATTTGGGATGTTAACCCCTTATCAGATGTACCGTTGGCAAATATGTTCTCCCATGCAGGGGGCTCCTTTTCATTTTTTAAAAATATTTTTTATTGATTTTTTTACAGAGAGGAATGGAGAGTTAGAAACATCGATGAGAAAGAGACATAGACATAGAAAACTCAGCTGCCTCCTGCACGCACCCCACTGGGGATGTGCCCGCCACCAAGGTACATGCCCTTGACCGGAATCGAACCCGGGACCTTTCAGTCTGCAGGCCGACGCTCTGCCCACTGAGCCACACCGGTTTCTGCTCCTTTTCATTTCGCTGGCGGTCTCTTGCTGTGCAGAAGCTTTCCGTTTTGCAGCCCCATCTCTTTCTTTTCTCTTGGCCGCAGCAGGTGTAACCCTAAACACACCGCCACCCCGGGATGCTGAGCTTTCCCTGCCTCCGTCCTCCTCTAAGATGTTTACGGGTTCGTGCCTTCCACTGAAACCTTTTATCCGCCTTGCAGCCTATTATGTTTAAGACAACTTGCAAAACAAAATGTGAGGTGGGGCCCCATTTGTGGCTCCAATGTAGAGAAAAATGACCTCTGACATACACCCCGAACCGAACGCTGCTTCCCGGTGGGTAGATGCTTCTCTGGCCCTTTCCTGGGGGGGGCACGTTACAGATGAGCGAGCGTTACCATCGGGGCAAGGAAGATACGAGGAGGACAGCGAGCCCTTCTCGCAGCCTGTCGCATCTCGGATGAATGGGCCCAAAGAGAAATATTCGCAGGGCCCGTTCATGGCTCCTGGAAGTCTCCAGAAGCTCCCTGCCTCCAAGTTCATTGGCGCATTCTCCTTCATTCTGCTTGGACGCATGGCCATTATTCCCTGCAAAAAGGAAAACAACCCCCACCTATTAAAGAGCGTTCCCTCGCCTCTGGTGAGGTTCTGGTGTCCCCAGAGCCCCCTCAGTCCCGTTTACTTTGGCTATTTCGGGGGTTACTGGGGGATTTAAGTGCGGTGAGTCGTTAAGCCCTCTTTTTAAATTCACAAACTGCCTCTAATCTTGGAAAAATGTCAGCTTGCACTTCGGAGAGGCTTGGGAGCTTGACGTTTGGTAGCCCAGTTGGGGTGCAGGCTGCTTCCAGTCGGAGCACCTTGTTCCAATTTACGTCAGAGGGAATTATGTGCAGGTCAGGCCTGAGAGCAGGTTATAATTAATGGGGTGGACAAGTGGATTTTTAGTGTTTCATAAAATAAAATGGAAATCACATGTGCGGGGAACTGGTGTGTGTTTTCAAATATTTACATTTGTTCTAGTAAACATTAATTATAACTGATATATTTCTCCTGCGAACCTACTAACTGGGAGGTCACAAGTTATTGTTCACTGAATACAGAGATTGGATGACAAGCTATACATATACACACACACACATATACACGTGTGTGTGTGTGTGTGTGTGTGTGTGTGTGTGTGTTTTAAAGAGTACTTGGGGAGATATTGGTGAGTGAACTTGTGGAAGTAATCCAGTCTTAGGTTTTCCTCTTAATTTTCTCTCACGTTTAAAGCGCCCACTTGCCAATATGATCCAGATGTCAGTTCTTCTAGGGGCGATTGGGGGGTGCCTGGCTTGTGAAATTCCTGAATGGATCCTGGTGAACACGCATGACCAGTGCTCAGCCGTTAGTCATCTTTTAAGATGGAGGCTTAGAAGTAGTTGAAACACAACCGGAATCCACAGCGCCCCCATTTTCTTCACGTTCGTACGTCAGAAATGTCCAGTTCCTCGCAGATGTAAGAGCAGCGTGTTGCCGAGGAAAGAGAGCTGTAAGAGTCCAAAAACCCATGTTCTAAACCGGGCTCTGCCAGGTGCTAGCTGTGTGGCCCTGGGAAAGATGCCTGTAGCTCTGAGCCTCAGTTTCCCCATCTGCAGAGTGAGGAAAATGATTCCTCCTTTTTAGCGTTTGCGTAGGAATTAGAGACAATTGATAGGCACCGTGTTTTCTGGCGTATAAGACGACCCCCAACTTTTCCAGTTAAAATACAGAGTTTGGGATATACCCGCCCTATAAGATGACACCCGGCGTATAAGACGACCCCCGACTTTTCCAGTTAAAATATAGAGTTTGGGATATACCCGCCCTATAAGATGACACCCGGTGTATAAGACGACCCCCGACTTTTCCAGTTAAATATAGAGTTTGGGATATACCCGCCCTATAAGACGACACCCGGCGTATAAGACGACCCCCGACTTTTCCAGTTAAAATATAGAGTTTGGGATATACCCGCCCTCTAAGATGACACCCGGCGTATAAGACGACCCCCGACTTTTGAGCAGATTTTCCTGGGTTGTAAAGTCGTCTTATACGCCGGAAAATACGGTACTTAAAAAATACCAGCTCTCGGTATATGAAGGACTGGTCAAAAGGGGAATTCAAAGGAAACCTTATGTAAATTGCATTGCATGTCAATCATTTGGGTGTTCGGTCTGTTAATGCCTTCTTTGTTTGTGCCCAGAAGTCTTCAACTCCCCCAAGTAAATGTTATTCTATGAAGTTAATGATTTCTTTGTAGACACTCTTTGTTTCCTGCAGCGCAGACTCAGTGGGAGCCACTGTCTGTGGGGGCAGAATTGTTAACTAAGTGGTGCCTCAGGAGACCGTTTTGCTCTTTTCTAAGGAAGCTGTTTAAATATTTTTTTAATTCCTTATTGTTTCAGGTATTACATACAGTGTTACATGGGTCTCCTTCCCCCGCCCCATGGCCCTCTCCCCGGAATTAGCCACTGATAATCTACACTCCTGCCCAATTCTGCTTCCCCAGCTAAGCCGGAAGAGAGTTTGGGGGTTCCAAATGGGATGGGGCCACTTGTCCCGATGCTTGACCAAAAATGGCCTATCCCCTCCATCAACCTGGAAATCACCCTAAAGAATACGTCACTTTAGGGGACCCCAGCTCAGAGAGTGTCTGCACAATCCTCCAAGGTTTTACATCTATAGTATTCCCGGGGGTGGGGGGATCCCCTTACAAATGCCTGTATCTGGGGTGTCACTACCCTTCTTCGGGGCAATCCTTGGTGAAAGGATGCTGAGAGAAGCTAATAGGAATAGACAGAAAAAGAGAGAAGAAACCACCCCATGATTATGGGCAAGGCCTACACTGAGTTGTAGATCGACAGAGAAAATACCTACCCGGAACGTATGTTCTCAATACACTTGTGCCCAAGACATAGCAATTGACGAAATTAATATATAAATGGGTATGTGTATGCCTTATAATAAAGGCTTATTTTTAGGGTATGATAACTTCGCCGTTTGAAAATGGTCGTTTCCAGAAGCACAAAGACTGCTATTGAATTTGGCCTCATTAATCTAGAAGAATATGTTCTGTAAGTCCGCGAGTGAGATGTGCCTTCATCCGGTCCTTTCTGGAAATCTTGATGAGAAGCCTATGCGTTCAGTAGCTAGCAGAGTTCCTAGCCGATAATAGCAGCTCAATACACATTAGACTTTGCCTAGTACTGCTCTGAGGATGAGTGTCTGATAACTCCCCACAGAAAAGGTGTGTGTGTGTGTGTGTGTGTGTGTGTGAGAGAGAGAGAGAGAGAGAGAGAGTGTGTGCAGGAGGCCTGGTCTTATTTTTTCACATAGAGTGCAAGGCATTTCAATGTGGAAGTGATCTTAGCTGACATTGTCCACTCTTCCATCCAATGCAGGAATTCCCTCTCCCACCTCCTTCACTGAAGGGCAGGGTGCCTGGTGTAAGAAGAGGCTCTCTCTGTTCGGCACTGATTTGGTTCAGGGCAGTGTTGTGTTCGGATTTGGTAGCTGCAGGCGGCGCAGGCTCAAGTTCTATGGGGAATTGGAACACGGAGCCCAATGAGCGCTGGGCTGATTGGGACATTGGGGAAAAGGGGGGGGGTATTTGGGAGACAGCTCTGACTCACATATGTTCCACCATAAACTTCAATCAATCCTAGCGCGTTAGTTTTTTTTTTTACCACATGAATTTTATCCATGGCTTTAGTCTTTTCTTTTACTTCTGCTTTTTAATAATAGATTTTTATTGATTTCAGAGAGGAAGGGAGAGAGAGAAACATCCATGATGAGGGAGAATCATTGACTGGCTGCCCCCTGCACACACTCCATTTGAGGGAAGAGGGAGGATTGAGCTCACAACCTGGGCATGTGCCCTTGGCCGGAATCGAACCTGGGCCCTTTCAGTTTACAGACAGACACTCTGGCCACTGAGCCAAACCAGCCAGGGCACTCTTCAGTGAGTTTAAAAAAAAAATTATATATATCAAAGGAATTTGTAAGTTCTTTAACAATTTCTGTTAATAAAACTGATAGACAGCACTGTATTAAAGTTATTAAATTTTTTACACTTATTGAACATCAGGTAGAGGAGGAATTTTTGTCAGTTCCCTTTAGCATGCAAACATAACAAAAATCTCAGTTTACCTGAATTTTGCCCAGATAAACCTCTATTAACCAGTTTCCTACATTATACTTTCCCAAGAGATTTCTGAAGTACAAGGAAGAAGATGATGTTATGGGTTAATGTAAACATTTATACTCATGGATGCAAACGTGCGTTCAACCCAGTCTTTTCAATCTCTTCTTTATGGTTGAAGACAAAAAAGATCTTAGCAGTGAAGATCTCAAGGAGCATTGGGATTGGGAATTACCTAAGAACCTTTGCATGACATCCAATATGTGGCGTGTGATTATGCAAGTAAAGCGGACCCACGCATTTTAGAAACATTTTGACAAGGATTAAAAAAAAAAAAGGTTTCGATTTGGGGTTCAGTTAACCAGAAAATTGAATTAATCAGAACTCGTCCATTTCCAGAGAATTTCAGTTAATTGTGATGTGACTGTGCTTTCGGTGTGAGCTTAGTTCCCACGCAGAAATGAATTCCGTCTTCTGACGTGTTTCTTGGAAAGTACCCAGCACAGTGAACACCCTGAGTGAATAGGGCAATGTGGCTTTCCGGCTTTGGCTTTTAAACATGACTGCATATCTATCCTCTCCGTAGGAATACATATGTGCACTGGACAGAGAGAGCGCTCACTCACTGGCAGAGGGGTTACTGTTTAAAGAGAGGCCAGTAGTTAATGCTGGCACTGTTTTGACTTCCAATTCCCTCTTTCAAGTACCGTATTTTCTGGCGTATAAGACGACTGGGCGTATAAGACGACCCCCAACTTTTCCAGTTAAAATAGAGAGTTTGGGATATACTCGCCCTATAAGACGACACCTGGCGTATAAGACGACCCCCGACTTCTGAGAATATTTTCCTGGGTTAAAAAGTCGTCTTATACACCGGAAAATATGGGTACATCTCCCCTCCCCCCCATTAAACCTGCCATTAGGATTAACAAGGGTTTTTCTAGAAACAGGACAATGCTTTCCACTCTGTTTCTTAAAGTAGTGCACAGAAGGAAACGCATCACGGTAAAAATCACTTCTAAGTGAAATTAGAGTGTTCTGTTAAAGATAACAAGGAGGTGAGGAGCAGATGATGGGTCTCTTGGTTTTGTTGTTGTTTTTGTTTTTAATGTGGCGATTAAACGGGAAATTTTGCTTGAGGAAGAAGACACTGGTCTTGATTTCCATGCAGCAGTTTTGAGGGTCTTTTTAATGGACACACGCGCGCGCACACACACACACACACACACACACACACAGCACATAGTTTTCATTTAGCAATTGCCCATTTGTGCCATTGTAAGCGAGCCGGTGCTGATGAGAATGTGAAGTTTGAATAAGAAAGGAGTGAGTGGGTTCCCGTCTGGGCCCTGAAAGAACTGGCAATCCGCACCCCGCCCGCAGCCCGGTCATTACCACGGCCAGCTATTGTGGGAGCGGCTGGTGTTTTGTTTTGTTTTCTTTGGATAACGGAATGGGGGAGAGGCCGGGGACCACAGTGGCTCGCTCGGGTTTTGTGGTTCGGAGGGTGGACTCGCAGGAGAAAATAGGGGTTTAGGAGTTCAACCCTCCGGGGGGGCTCATGTGCATAAAGGCCCCGAGTCTAATCCTCGGAGCTGCCAGTCAGGATCAGGAGGAAGACGCGTCCCTGCAAAGGATTGCTTCTGGAGGCCGGGCGTGGGGCGGGAAGGGGGGGCCGGGGCACCCCCTTTGGACGGCGATGTTTGGGCAGTGGCCGTTCCTGGTAGGTTGCCTGGCAGTGGCTGGGGCACCACAAAGCTCCCTTCTGGGAAGTCACCCTGCCATTGTCTGGCACCCCTGCCCAGCGCCCCAGGAGAGAGCCATTTCCCAACCCGCGTTCTGGGGAAGAAAATGAACAGAGTTGTGAAACAGCGTATTTGCATCCGTTTACAAGAGTCACTCGGGGGAGTGTGTAAGGGGCAGAATAGCCGTAGACAACTGGCAGAACTGCTTGGCACCTTGCCCCGAATCGGGGCTCTGTTGCCTTAAAGAGGGACAAGCTAAAGATGTGTGACCAGGGATGACCCGCTAAGCTGTATCAGAACGTGATCACTCAGACGTTGGGATGTTTTTCCCATGCAGGGCTTGCTTACGTAATTGTGGTTCTTCCTCCACTGAACATTCACGTTCATCCTCAAAATAAATCTATCTCTGGTTAAATAAGAACGTTGAACCACCTTGAAATCTCGCTGCTCTGAAAGCTAGGTATTTGCAGAAGTACATTTTTAACCCTCAATTGCATCTCAAGTCCTAACTCTTTTCATTTTCATCCTTACTTACATTCCAAAGACCAGCTTCTTCCATAATTCGATTCAATGAAAGAATAAAACGTACACGATGAAATGAACACTCATTAGCTGAACATGAAACTTATTTTAAGGCTCACATAATCTGAAACAAATAAGACACAAACCAAAACAAGTTTGAGTCAAGTCAGAGCTCTTAATATTAGACATTTCAAGGCAATGTCTTGAAATGAATATTAAAATATTAATGCTTCCTGTTTTATACATCACATTTCTAATTTTCCTCAAAGATACAACACACAAACATATTGGGATAAGGCAAGAAAACTTTCTCAGAGGTTAGCCTGCCCTGAGTGTATTTGTAAGAAGATGTTAGAAGCCTTCATGGAATTTACAGGGCTTCTTTTCATGTAGATTACAAATATATATTTCACATATTGTTGCAGAGGATCAATCCTCCAGAGAAACGTTTTGAATCTTGGGGTTCAGGCCAAGAACCTTTGGGGTGTGGATAATTCACTCTCCGAGAGGTACTTGCTTCATCCCCCTCTGCGGGCCATGCCCTCCTGCCCTCCACTGTATTTGTGTCGCTGGGGGGTAGCTGGCACCCACCACCCCGACTTCCCAAGCTCTTCTCAACAGCAACTCCTCCTTCTCCCACAATGCTCTCCGCGGTCATTTCCCTTCAGCCCCTTCTATAGAAATCGTGATTCGGCTACACTGCACTCTCCCTGGCTAGTGAACGTGTTTCTGTGGCGATACCTCTTGTGATTGTTGTCAGTGAGTCAACAATAGCTCTCAGGAGTGGGATCTTTTAGTTTTCATTCATCTGTGACCCTCCAGGCCCGGAGCCCTGGCAGTACCTGTTCATTTCCCTCCCACACTGTCACCCCATTTCTTTCCTTCCTGAAATTTCTTCTCCGAAAGAGGCAAAAGCAAAACCATTGACTCTTGAAATGTCTCTCTCAATTTCCTTCACACCCTCCCCGGTCCCCTTAATTGCATGTCCACGGTTACTTTCAACTTTAGGGTAACTTCCTGCCATCAAACACTCGGACATTCAGGGAATTCTCAGTACCACAGTTCCTGTTTTCTTTTTTTTTTTTTTTTTTTTTTTGGTCCACCACGTGATCATGGCTTTTCTTTATCAAATTTCATTGCTACAGTACATAAAGAACTCACTGCTTTGCAACAATTCATCACTTGGTCTTTTCATGTAAGAAATAGTCAAAGTTGGATTTCAGTGTCCTTAGAAAGAAGTCATTCCTTAAGCAACTCTAGAACTACACATTTAAGAACTTGAAAAATCCATTACAACTCTTTGCCCAAATGCTGGAAAGTTTTATCCTGAAATCAACATGTTCTCTGCTTTGGTGGGGGAAGCCAGGTATGAAGAAAGCCTGCATAGATATGGGTAGAGATATCTTTTCAGCTAAAGTACCGTATTTTCTGGCGTATAAGATGACTTTTTAACCCAGGAAAACCTTCTCAAAAGTCCGGGGTCGTCTTATACGCTGGGTGTCATAGGGTGGGTATATCCCAGATTCTATATTTTAACTGGAAAAGTTGGGGGTCGTCTTATACGCTGGAAAATACAGTAGACCTATAGTCACCCCCCTACCTTCTCTCATGTCATCCTTTTTATGTATTTCATTTTATGGGTGGTTCTTTGAAATGATCATGTTTTCTCACACATGTGCTGGTTTATTTTATGTTTCCCTCATCAAAACCTAAGCTGGTTTATTTTATGTTTTCCTCGTTAAAACCAAAGGACGGGCCTGGGTTCTCAGATACATCAGTGCGTTGCTAGTGTCCAGAGCAGTGCCCGGCACACAGCAGGTACGTGTTGAATGAAGGAACCGTCAGAGGAATGACCTTCTCTCTGGTTTTACTCTGAGTAGTTCTAAAAAGTAATGCTCACTTAGAAAGGCAAGTTAACATACATCTAGGATTTCTGATAAAGGTCACAAACCTGGCTTACTCTTCCAAACCCTTAAAATGAGTTCAGGTTAAGAGTGAAGAGTTGAAGCTGGGGACCAGATACAGGCTGATTTGGGGCTAGTAAGGAAGTTATTAAGGGCTCTGTTATTTGGGTAAAATCTCTGTGGGGCCTACCTGCTCTCTGCTCCTTTTCCCGGTTCATCGGCTCATCGGCTGAAGGCAGAGGATGGTGGGGGTGCGGAGCGCGGGGGACTTTCTTGGGGCTTCTTTTTCCTTCGTCTTCCATGGCTCAAGGGTAACTCAACGTCAGTCAACGGCCTCTGTTGTCACTGCTAGAAAGCCCAGTGGTGGTACGGTTTCCAGTGCTTTCCATTGGCCGGATCTCCAGAAGGAGACAGGAGCTAGCTATTGAGAAATCATTTTCCTGGATCTCTCGTAACTTGAGAGAGAGAGAGAGAGAGAGAGAGAGAGAGAGAGAGAGAGAGATGGTCTTTTCACGTAAGAAATAGTCAAAGTTGGATTTTAATGTCCTTAGAAAGAAATCATTCCTTAAGCAAAGCTAGAACTGCACATTTAAGAACTTGAAAAACCAATTACGCCTCTTGGAAGCTGAGATGCGAATGAATGGCCTTTGTTCCGGACGATCTTTCCAAGGACGTTTGTAGAGCGACCATCCTTGGAAGATGGGGCGAGAGCGTTCCCACGCTGGGTAGCAGGCGGGTTGGTGGTTGTGCATTGTAACAAGCATGTGTCTCTCTCCGGGGCCAGTGTGGGCAGGTTTGCTTGCAGTCAGTCCATAACCAAAGAGTTGGGGGTCCTAAGATTGAGGTTGCTCGCTCTGATGCAAGCCCCCTGCACACGCAGCACACACCTGGGGTGCTCGGTGGGTCTTGAGGGGACAGGGACACTGATGTGCACTTGACACGCATGATGCTGGCTGCACCCTCACTAAGAGTGCCCTTGGTCTGTGATGCATGGAACTCGTGTCTCCTGCCAGCATCCATAGAACCGGGAGACTAATGACGAATTTACAAGTAGGAAAAACCTCAAACACTTCCCTGTTTTTGATGGTCTCACTCGCCCCAGCCCTGCCAGGGTCCCTTATTTCCTACAAAATAAAACATTCTGGTAAAGCATTCATATGGGACCGAGAACAGGGAACTGAAACTTCAAGTTCATGGCGGTATCCAGTGGTAATGAATAAAGGTACCGTATTTTCTGGCGTATAAGACGACTTTTTAACCCAGGAAAATCTTCTCAAAAGTCGGGGGTCATCTTACATGCCGGGTGTCGTCTTATATAGGGCGAGTATATCCCAAACTCTATATTTTAACTGGAAAAGTTGGGGGTCGTCTTATACACCGGGAAATACGGTATGTTAAAGCCTAGGAAACAGATGCGATTGCCAATGTGAAGACATTTAATAAAGAATAATTAATGTTAATTACAGGCATGCTAGTTTATTAATCATTTACTGCTCCTTCACATAAGACACTCCATGAACATTATTGAATGAATAAGTGGATTTATGCCCTTCCTGTTTCCAAAAGTGGTTTGAAGAAGTTCCAATACAAATGAAGGGTAATTACTGTATTCAAAGAAGAGTGGGAAGAGGTGGTTTGGGACCAGAAGGGAAGAAGGGTGTGAGATATCCAGGTTTGCCAGGCGCTTACTGTCAAACTTTGCCTCACTTAACTCTCAAAGGACCCTGGGAAATTGCTCGCCTTGACACATTTTGCCGATAAGGGCGCTGTGTGAGATACGCAGAGTATCTGTGAGCGTAAGATATGCTGAGTAGCTGGCTCCTATCTGCCTTTGCGAGGAAATGGCAGAGCCAGGATTTGAACTCAGGTTTATCTGTTTTCAAGGTGCATGTTTCTTTGCACAACATCACACTGATGGTGTCACCCCAAAACTAGGCCAATGCCAGTTGGGGGGCAGTTGAGCTCAAGGCTTCACTTCAAGTTTTCTGACAGCACCTCAGAGAGAAAGCCGGATGAAACGCACCATCTGACCCTGCCTGGTTTGCCCCAGTGGATAGAGCATCAGCCTGTGGACTTGGAGGGTCCTGGGTTCGATTCCTGGTCAAGAGCGCATGCCTGGGTTGTGGGTGGATCCCCGGTGGGGATAGCAGGAGGCAGCCAATCAATGATTCTTTCTGACCTTTGATCTTTCTTTCTCTCTGCCTTTCCCTTCCTCTCTGAAATCAATAAATATCAACATAGTTTTTTAAAATAAAAAAGTGCACCATCTAAGAGAAGAAAGCCTCTCAGTTCATGTCTCATCTCACAGAGAAGGAAAGGACGGGAAAGAGAGAAAAGAGTAGCAGAACATGGAGAAGAGGAAAAACCTTGCAATTTCAGATGGAGTGCAAGATAGAATATATTCTTCACTTTTCTGAACCCCGTTAGCTACATAGAGACTGCAGTCCTCATCATATCATAATTCTTGTGATAAGTCCCAGAAACTATAGGAGCTCTGATAACCTTCTGGAATGCCTTGTCATGCTAACAGCTTGAGCAGAATTTGCAAAGGAAGAAAAGCAGACGATACAAACCTGACCAGACAGAACCAGTCTGTTGCATTGATAATGATATTAGCTAATTGGTGGTGATTGTTTCTCAACACAGAACCTGTCCCACCGCTCCCCTGGGCGTTCTTGAGGGCTTTGTTCTAAGGTTTTCCTTACCGTGTCAGTTAGAGTGTGCCTCTGGGAAAAGTTTTGGATCCTTAGAAATCTATACTAAGTGAGCTCAGTTATTTACTCTAAAAGAACAACAGCCCAAACCAGTGTGGCTCAGTGGATAGAGCGTCAGCCTGTGGACTGAAAGGTCCCGGGTTCGATTCCGGTCAAGGGCATGTACCTCGGTGGCAGGCACATCCCCAGTGGGGAGCGTGCAGGAGGCAGCTGATGAATGTTTCTCTCTCATTGATGTTTCTGACTATCTCCCTCCCTTCCTCTCTGTAAAAATCAATAAAATATATTTTTAAAAACACACACCACCACCCAGTATCTCTTTTAGGTGGGGCATAGCATAGATCTGGAAATGTCCAGAAGTGAATCAGGGTTAAAAAGAGAGTGACGATGTGATTGGAAAGCAGATCTAATTTTGTGACGCCTTCCACTATGTGTGTCTTTTCAGGGCACTCTGCTTTGCTGTCCCGCACAGGGGTTTCTCGCTGCCTGGCACACAAGTGCCTCCAGCAGAGTTTGAATCTGGGCAGAGTAGTTTTGCTCGAATTTCTTCCAAGAAACACCCCCCCCCCCGCCTTTGTTCTGCCGGAACTCTGTAGCGTGGCTGTCCTTTTCATCACCATGTCCCCTCGTCCTCTTCTCCCATGTGGTGCTTCGAGGAATTGTGAGCACGAGGTGTGTGTGTGTGTGTGTGTGTGTGTGTGTGTGTGTGGCTAACATAGGAGTTGAGAGAAAAAGCGATTTCCTTGGAGAAGAGGGACTGTCATATGTGAGAGAATGCTCCGCTCCTATACTGGGAACCGGGCACTGTCACACTGCCATTGCCTCGGTGCGTCACGGGACCGGATTGGCTGTTCTGTCGTTGAACTTGAGCTTTCCAGTGCTCACAGAACGACTGTGGAATGCCCCCCGGGCCAGCATCAGCACCCGTTTATTGGTGCATTTCTCCTGCCCGAGACGTGGGATGGGGAGAGGGTGGCTTCCTCTGCCTTCTAGAAAAGTCTCTTACAAAGTAAGTAAGGAAGTTCCCCCAAGTGGCCGGGCAGAATCTGCAGGGGCAGAAGCCTAGCCTAACGGTTCCGTCTTCTGCCATTCGGCTCATGGCCATGCAGCCCCTTTCGGATGCGAGTGGTGGGTTTTTGTTTTTTAAAACAGAAATGATTGACAGTTTCTGGTTTCGCACGGGAAGCAAAACGCATCTAACGCGGCAGTTCCGTGTAGAGTGCATTCTATCGAATCGCAAGGAATTTTGCAAAGGTGCTTTTGTACATGTATGTGCGCGGGTGTGGACATGCATACATGTGCATATGTATATATGGCACAAAAACGACTTCCACTGTAGGCACATGCGGGGTTCTGGGCGGGTATGGAGATAGTCCGGTGAGTGTATGTAGAGCCGCCTGGCAAACTGGCAAGACACTTGGGGCAGCATTCGGGGGGCCGTGTGCAGCGCTGCTCACCCGGGGGTGCTGTCAGAGGCACAGGCGCTTCCATTTCTGCCACCACCAAGCTGGGAGCCGCTGGCCAGGGGCCAGGTGTGACAGCTTCCTGTGTGACAGCTCCTGTCTCTTCCTTCTCCTCCAAGTCTGCCCCTGCCTCAGAACCCCGACACCCCGCAGAGCGCAGACCGGGGACATCGGTCGCTCTCAGTGGAGTGTGACAGAGGTGCCATTTGCCTTTAAACCCGGTGCTTCCGCTCTTAAACAAGCTGCACAAGATAAGGACCGTCTGAGCCCCCGACAGTGGAAATTTCGTGCCGGTGGTGGGAGCATGCTCCCTGGAAGATGATGCAGTTTTTGTTGTTGAGCATTTTCTTTTGCGTTTGCGGGGCGGAGTCAGCGTTTCTGTCCTGGTGTCTGGACTGGGGACGTTCAGGCTAATTTTCCACCGCGACGCCAAACGTCTGAGCGGCTGTGACATCTGAGTGTTGTTTTCACCCAGCGATGCTCTTAGATCTGTTGATTCGAAGTTCTCGCACGTTCTGTGTGATCGCAGGGGCGTCTCTTCCGGGGACCGCGGGACTGCTTCGGGAACCACCGGTCTGAAGTTGGGGGATCCCTTTGTTTACCGCGAGCAGACAGACAGCTGACTCTGCGGTCTGGACACACGGAGCCGGGAAGAGACGCCCGCATTTTGGTGTCTCGCCGTGAGCAGCGCGCTCGCGTGTGCCCTGCGCTGTCGCGATGGCCTGGAAAGTAGGCGCTGCGATCTGCAAACCGCCACACGAGGAAGTGGCTCTGGCCTCCCGATCGCTCTCGGTCGGGAACTTTCTGCGGACAGTCCGGCTGAGTCCCGCTGCCGGGAGGGGCAGGCACGCCGGCAGGTTGGCTCCGCTTTTCCCGCTTTCCGGCCGATTCACTTGAGTTGCGCTTCCTTGTCTCGCGTCCTGATAAGCCACATCCTTGAGGAGCTGCAAAGCAGGCTTTTTTATGTTTTATTTTTTATTTTTTTTTTGCTTTTGGGAAGACCATTTCCTCTTCTTTCTTTAGCCAACCGATTGTTACAAGGTTACTTTCCGTTCTCAGTTCACTCCTTTCCTTCTGGAGACTGAAATTTGGGACACTCATCACAGATTTGCTGTGTGTGTGTGTGTTTTGCATATGTATTATATGCATATGCACACATATGGCATGCATGTACACTATGATATGCGTGCATTATATCTACATAGGTGTATGCAGAGGCAAAACTTGTGCATTGTGCACACGGGGACACATTTCACACACACACACTTCCAGTTGTGTCTCAGTGTGGCACACTGCACTGTAGGTCTGTGTTCGGAGGAAAATGACCGCTTTACCGGGTCTGCGCGAAGCTCCCTCCCCATGTGACATTCCTACAGGCCCCTCTCGGATGCCGCACTGTGATTCAGAAGCTGGAAGGTAATAAGCGTGTTTAAAAAACCACACGCCAGCAGCCAGACATGCTGTGAGCCGGTGCTCAGTGGGGCACAGTGCGGGGGGGGGGGGCTGCACCCCTCGCTGACCCGGGCGCTGGGCGGGGCAGGCGCCCAGGCTCCTGGAGGGAACGGCTGGTCCCCGGGAGCAGGGAAGGGGGCGGATCCCCGGGCCAAGTTGTCATTTGGGGGGAGACGGGCCAGTGCGCGTGGCCCTGACCTGCGCTGCCCTTTCATTTGGTCGCAGTTGAGCCCTGGGGGGGGGGGGGCGAGGACGTGGGGAGGCCCCCGCGGGTCGGGCCACAGGCGCCTGGGAGGCCGGGGGAGTCTGAGCCGCAGCTCGCAGCCGGCTGGGTGGACGAGGCGGAGCTGGCCTTCCTGGAATTGTCGCGTCGATTTTCCTGTTGTGTTTCAGTGTTGACGCGCTCGCAGACACCCAGACCTGCTCCAGCCCGGCCTGCCACCCACCGTCCGGTCCCGGTGGCCCGTCTGTCATCTCGTGGGGCCCCCTCCTCTCTGCCTCCGGCGATGTGTCTTCACAGAGAACCGGGGTGCAGTCCACTGGTGGGTATGCCAGGCGACCTGTGTGTGGGACTCGGAGATGCTGAGAACACTCTCGGGGACAAATGTGCCGCTTCCTGTTTGTAGCCTGCTTCTCAGACTCGCTGGGATCAATGCCTTTCTGCGGCTGCGATGGGGGTTTTCTTCGCTAGGAAGACGGGGGGCCAGTCGTTCGTTCTGGGGGGCACCGGGGTGGCTTTATTGCATTGTCATTCGTGCCTCCGCTTGTGTGCGTGCGTGACTGACCTCCGGAAGGAGTTTAAGCATCTGCGAAGTGAACTTGGGAGGCCGGCTTTCCATTGAAATCGGCCGGCGGCGTGACCTCGCTCCCGTTTGGCTGTGATTTCTATCATGAAAGCCTTCCTGCCCCCAAAGACATCTGCCGCGCGTCGCAGTGCTGCTTCTCGGGGATGCTCATTCATTATGAATCCGGTTGCGTGGGCAGAAGACGTGATTATTTTGAGGAATGTCCTAGCGGGCCAGTCACCGAGGGACGAGCGTTCTGGGCAGATGTGGTCGTAGGGAGCGGGGTTTGTGACCAGTTGGTTCAATTTGCAGGAAGTGCACCAGCTGGATGTTGGGTGAAATTGAAAGCCGCCGCCGGTTCCCACGTCAGGATCAGGTCAAACATGGTCACTTTTAACACTCCTCAGAATAGAGATGAAATGACCGGGATCGCCATGATCTGTCGTCCTAATGAGTTATTTGAAGACGAGCCTGGTGCCTCGGCTTCTCTGCTTGTGGCTTTCTTTGCCATCAGACCCTCGGGTGCCTAAGATGAGGCTGGCAGAAACTCTCAGTCACTCGGCACTGGTGAAGCGAGCCGGTTTGCGGGTGGTGACAGGTGGAGGTTAACCACAGAGATACTTCAGAGGCCTCCCCTAGTGAATGGCACAGGTTCACTCTTTTTCTCACCTGTTCCTACTCAGTGTTTGTTAGCCATGCTGTCGCTTTAAGAGCCTGTGCATCTCTACCGCTCTCTGCTGCAACCCGGGCTGGAATATAGCTCGTGTTGCGACATCAGTTTCCAGTCCTTTAGAACGCCGTTCAGTTCAATCGCCGCTCCCTCTTCCCTCTCTCCCTCGCTTCCTGGCCCCGTTTTATTGTGATTTACTGACTCACCCGTGTCTCACACCACCCAGGGCGCTGATCAGCGAGAGAGCATGTGGGTCGTGTGTGTATTCTGCGGGTTTCCCAACTCAAAGTTAAATCCTAAGCCGTGACGGCGTATGGAGACATGGGGTGCGTGTGTGCTTTCAAATGCTCTGTCGGTGGTGACTGCAGTGTGGACAGAGCGTCCAGTTGTTAGTTTCTGTAGGCCCGTGTCTTGGGATGAGAAATGGTGTTGATTTGAGATGAGATCAAGTCGCTTCTGAGTTTAATCCCTGCGGCCCACCCCGCCTCCCACTCTGAAGTTCATTTCCACCGTCTCACCGTTCCCAAGCTGTGAGTCTGAAATGATGTTGCTGCTGATCCAAGATAAAGACATCATCCCGCGGTCCTTAAAAAAACGCTCCATCCAGGGTCCCATCACAGGCTTAATCCAGCGAAAATCCAGATGGCAGTGAGTCAGCTCACGCTTAATTACCCCTGAGGAGGAAGGGGATCGGAAGTTGACTTGATTGTGTTTCTGAAATTTCGGGCTCATCAAGATGAAACGGATTCTTCGCGTTTCTGGCACCGTGTCTCTTTCCTGACACGCTCAGGAGTTGCCCTCTCCGAACCACTTCGCTGTGGCGAGGGCCGCATCGTGCAGTGGGGACGGCGATTCCCACCCCGGTTAGGTTTGGGGGTTTACCAGCAAGCTTAGTTTCCAGGCCCCGGCGGGCGTTGGAAAAAGCAGGAGGAAGTGGCTCGGGAATGATCGGGCAGTGGCTCAGAGGCGAGGGCATTAACAATTCATCACAGGCCGCCCCGTGCCGGTACCCAAGCGCATTCCGGGGTCCAGTGACTAATTAACTTCCCTTTCACAGCTGTACAAAGTGGGCGGCTAGAAGCCACATTATCGGTGGCCAGGATGCATGCTTTTTGTCATGTACTTCAATTCAGAAAAATTATTTTAATAGATTTTTATTGATTTCAGAGGGGAAAGGAGAGAGAGAGAAAAACATCATTGATGAGAGAAAATCATGGATCGGCTGCCTCCTGCACGCCCCCTATTGGGGATCAAGTCTGTAATCTGAGCATGTGCCCTGACCGGGAATCGAACCGGGACCTCCTGGTTCATAGGTTGACAGTCAACCACTGAGCCACTCTCAGCCAGACAGAAAAATGAATCTTTTTCATGAACGGTGCAGGTGTGACATAGGATCCATGTAGGGAAGCATTGAGAAATGGACATGCCTTCTGATTAACGTGCCGATGTCTCCATTAGGACAAATTTGGAATGAAAAAGCTCGTGGACACGCTGACAGTGGAGTATCTGCTTATTTTAGGGGGCGATGTACTCATAGCATGCTCTTGGTATGGAGACTCCCGATTCTTCACCTGTCCTTGAATATGGGGGTGAAATTACCATACTCCTGGCATTTTTTGAAAATATATTTAGTTTTTACAGAGAGGAAGGGAGAGGGACAGAGTTAGAAACATCGATGAGAGAGAAACATCCATCAGCTGCCTCCTGCACACCCCCTACTGGGTATGTGCCCGCAACCAAGGTACATACCCTTGACCGGAATCGAACCTGGGACCTTTCAGTCCGCAGGCTGACGCTCTATCCACTGAGCCACACCGGTTTCGGCAGCACCTAGGCTTTGATGAGCTGGAAGGAAAAGTCAGAAGTGGGGGGAGAGAGAGGGTACCCAATAAAGCACCATTTCCCTGATGCACAGCATGAGGGGGGAGAAAGGAGGAAGGGAGAGGGGTGAAAACATGCACGTGGTTGTTTTCACCCGTTTATTAGTTTTCCATTGTAAAGAGGCACTGTCCTCGGAGGGCTTAATCTGCAAGAGTTTTCTTGGGGAGGCGTCTGGCATCCAGCGTGCCCCGGGATGCAGGGCTGACCTTGGGGCTGTGTGAGAGTGAGAGCTGGAAGGACAGAAGCGGGCCTGTGGACACTCACCGGGACACGCAGCCAGCGAACAGCCGAGCTGCGGGTCACCGGAGATGTCTGAACCCCCCCCCCCCAGCTCTCTCCTTCCCTCGCCATCCTGGGCCCCGCCCCGGACTCCACACCTGCACCAGCAGCAGCGGGAGCTGCGGAGTGTGCCATTCCCGTTAGCTGCCAGGGGTTCCCACGATTGCCCACATCCTCCTGTGAGTGAGAACCAATCAGCTCATTGAGAAACACGTTGGTCTATAGAATTTCCTGACAATGATAAGCAAGTGTGATTTCCTTCCATTGTAGTGACAGCTAAGAAGTCCTGTGTGTGTGTGTGTGTGTGTGTGTGTGTGTGTGTGTGTGTGTGTCTGTCTCTGTCTCTCCCTTCCCATCCCTCCCTCACTCTTGGCTTGGGAATTCAATTACGGGCGTTCAGAAAAGAAAATATAACATCTTCTACACCATCTACCCACACCCACCCTCTCTCCCTGGCGCATCCATGTTCATCTTCCAAACCCACCTCACATGTTGCCTCTTTCAGGGATCTTTCCACCTTCCTCCCCCGTCTCCGGCCTGTGCCTTTGGTTATGTGACATAGCAATTCGTTCCTATTTCCGCTCCCCAAGACCACCGAGGCAGGGGACCAAGCACCTCGAGCGACCTCCGTATTTTGTGAAAGAATGAGTGGCATTTTCAGTTCTCAAAAACATAAAGGAAACTAGAAACTAAACCATGCTAATTTAAAAAAAATATATTTTATTGATTTTTTTCACAGAGAGGAGGGGAGAGGGATGGAGAGCTAGAAACATCCATGAGAGAGAGAGATCGATCAGCCGCCTCCTGCACGCCCCTGCTGGGGATGTGCTCACAACCAAGGTACATGCCCTTGACTGGAATAGAACCCGGGATCCTTGAGTCCGCTAGCCGATGCTCTATCCACTGAGCCAAACCGGTTTCAGCTAAACCATGCTAATTTTTTTTTAAGGTGGAGGGCGGGGGATGAAATGTATGTTTACTGGTAACATGTTGTTGAGTAATTTAGCAAAAATGACGTGTCTGCCATGGTTAAATCCGAATAAAAGTAGAAAAAGATGGTATCCACTCTGATGTCAAATAAAAAATCCCCTTCCGTTTGGCAGCATACAGGCAAAAGTTTCAGAAAACTGGCTGAACCTCACTTTGCATCGACCGTATTTTCGGGAGTATAGGACGACCTTTTAACCCAGGAAAATCTTCTCAGAAGTCGGGGGTCGTCTTATACGCCGGGTGTCATCTTACAGGGCGGGCATATCCCAAACTCTGTATTTTAACTGGAAACGTCGGGGGTCGCCTTATACGCTGAGAACACGGGAGATGTTTCGTCATCACCTAACACAGGGACCGGCACTGACAGTGCAGACGCTGGCACAGAGCACCACGCCAAGCGCGGTACAAGCAGAGACGGAGATCCAGTTCGGAGCGGCCGTCAGTAACGCCTCTGACCTGGATCGCCCCCTCGCAATCGGCGTCTCCCTCCCACTGATGTCAGGGGGAAGTCCACTGCGTGTCATTTCCCGGCAGCACTTGAGACTTGTGCGTTCTTGTCCGAGTCTTCCCGCGCCAAGTTTGCCGGCGTGCCCTCCCGGCGCTGTAGCCGTCCTCTGAGATGGGGTGTCATTTACCTTTTGGCTGGCTGGGCGTGGCGCTGCCTCCTAACACCTGGGCCAAACCCGGCTTGCTACCGGCTTCTAGAAACACGATCTGAGCGGACCGCCAGAGCCATTCATTCACGTATCGCATGTGACCCCTTCCGCGTGCCACCAGGGTAGTTGAGCAGTTGTGATGGGGACTGCGTGGCCTGCGATGCCAGCGATATTTACTGTCTTGCCCTGTAGAGGAAACGTTTGCTGCCCTCTCTTCTAATATACTGAGAGCCTTAAAGGCGGTGGATTAGGTTTTATTCCTTTGGTTTTAAGCTGAACCTCAGTAAATGTATTAATTCAGTCAGTGAACTTTTGAGTCCTACTGTGTGCAAGGCGTTGTTCTAGGCACTGGTGGGACCTCCCTCGAAGAGCAAAGCAAGGCCTCCGCTCTCGGCGAGTGTGTGTGCTCGTGGTGCAGGCGCGGGGAGAGCTGGGGCAGTGAGCAGACCACTACCTGTGTCAGTGATCGATGTTCTGGAGCAAAACCGGCGATGGGGGGGCGGGGGGCTGCTGGCCACAAGCTGTGGGGGGCTGTGGTGACTGCAGACGAGAAGGTGACGCTGGGGCCGAGATGTGCATCCCAAGACCTGGCGAGGGAGAGGGGGGGGACAGGATGCGCTCGGCCTGTTTCAGGAGTCACAGGAGGCCGTGTGCCCGGAGCAGGACCCGGGTGGAGTGGGAGGAAATGAGGTCACTGTCTGAGCCTGCGTTTCCTAGGACTGGTTTTCTTCTGCTCTCTCTCTCTCTCAGGGGGATGGGAATCCCCCCCCCCCGGGGCGGGGGGAGCAGAGGAGAGGAATCTCTTGTCCTGTTTGAACAGGATTGCTGGCTTCTGAGCAAGGACGGGGGAGGCAGGAGACCATCTGGAGAGGCGCTGTGATAGTCCAGGTGGCGGTGACACTGGCGTGGCCCATGGTCTTAGAGGTGGAGGCCGACCCTGCCCGGTCCGGCTTCTGGAGCCAGCCCAGTGCCTGGCATCGGGCAAACGTCCGTGGAATAGCCGAGACCGGTGTGGCTCAGTGGATAGAGCGTCAGCCTGCGGACTGAAAGGTCCCAGGTTCCATTCCGGTCAAGGGCATGTGCCTTGGTGGCGGGCACATCCCCACTGTGGGGCGTGCAGGAGGCGGCTGATCGATGTCTCTCTCTCATCGATGTTTCTGACTTTCTATCCCTCTCCCTTCCTCTCTGTACAAAATCAATAAAATATATAAAGAAAAAAAAAAGTCCGTGGAATGAAGTGGCCGCATTGCCACGGGGCTCGGCAGTGGGGCCAGGCCAGGCGGAGGTGTGGGCCCACGCACAAGCCCCGTGGGCAGCTCTGCCGGCCGCACGATGATGCTCAGCCTCCGAGATCCAGCAGGAGGGAGGCCCTCTGGTTTGACCCGCGGACGAAGCGGGCTGAAGGGCTACATTCCCACCCTCACCTGCACGCGAGCGAGGGGGAGAGGAGGAAAGCGAGCTAAAGCTGTTTTCCGTGAGCAGCCACCGCGGTGATGGGCAGGGAGCGGCTTTCAGACTCTTCCCCGCCTCCTGTGGCCGAGGAGGAGCGCGGGGTTTCCCCCAGCCACAGCCAGGGCTCCCAGGGCAGAGACCCCGAGTTACTATTTCAGACCCCCGCTCTCCGGTGCGGTTAATGAATATTCGCGAGCCTTTTTTAAAGGCACCCGGCTCCTGTGCAGCCAGCAGCTCTTTAATTTTTAACCAGCTCAGCACCCCCCCCCCCCGCACGGCTAATGAGCAGTTAGCATCCCGTCGGTAGCAAGAGGAGCATTAGCGCAATCAAAGCGCCACACGGTGCTCCGAGGGATGCGACCTGAGAAAGGGTCAGGGTTTGGGAGAAAGCGAGAGTTGGGTAAATAAACGGAGGTGTGAAGACCCTCAGCATCACCGAGCAGAGAGTGCTGGTGCCGTAAATCAGCCCGAGAAAGCCCCCCGGAGGGGGGTGGACCCCGAGTTCACGGTGAACCGCGCTCCCCCCCCCGCCCCCCAGCTGGCAGCGGGCGGACCTCTGCTAATGGCCTGGAAAGGGAGAGGTTCAAAGAGGCTGAGTTCCCAGGCCTGCTAATGAGCAGAGGCCTCTTCCCCTAATGAACCGGCTCATGGGGGACCCTCCCCCGCCCCTTTGTGAGGGGGAGGCGGCCGAGAGTTCACAAAAGCACCCCGTCTTCAGGGCAAGCAGAGCGGGCGCTGGGCCAACCGAGGGCGGCCTCTAGGGGGGCAACCCAGCCGGCGGGGGTCGTGCCAGGCCAGCAGGGCTCTGGCTGTGTGGCTGGCCCTCCTGCCGGCCCGGCTGCGCCCCTGCTGGGCGTATGGAGGCCTGGGGGGCTGTGCAGGGTCCCTTCACCGCCTGGAAGCCTCTTTGGTGTAATGCGGCTACCGGATTTTCCGGCGTATAAGACGACCCCCGACTTTTCCCGTTAAAATAGACAGTTTGGGATATACCTGCCCTATAAGACGACTGGGCGTATAAGATGACCCCCGACTTTTCCAGTTAAAATATACAGTTCGGGATATACCCGCCCTATAAGATGACACCCAGCGTCTAAGACGACCCCCGACTTTTTGAGAAGATTTTCCTGGGTTAAAAAGTCGTCTCAGACGCCGGAAAATGCGGCACCTAAACTGTGATCATTAGCCCTGTTGTAGTTTATCAAATGAACCTTGTAGCCACTAAGGTCCTTGTTCTCATTCATTCCTCTGTTAGTAGTCAGTGGTGGCCAAGCTCACCGCAGCCATCAGGCGGCCCTTAGATTTCCCTCTGCCCGCCCACGGCTCATTGCCGGGATTGGACCATGCAGTTATTCAGAAGAGGAGCACACACATGCCCCCAACACCCCCCGTCCCCGTCATGTTTGTGGAAGTCCCTGTTCTCTGTCGGGAGCGCAGTTGGAAAGCCGAGGCCTCCGATCGAAGCGTGGTTCCTGCTGAAATCGGGCGTTTGATTGCAGACACGTTTCAGGCCCGTTCCCACGGGAAGCGCCTTTCTCCTCCCCGCAGCGTCGTTTGGTGTTAGAGTTCTTAAACACACACACACATACATGAACATGTGAGTTCATACATCCCAAGTTAGGAAAGACTCTCTCGTTCGTTAACTCATGCGTCTGCCTTTTAATTCCCAATGGAAGTAAGCCTTAGCTGTGACCCAGTAAGATGGCTGCGATGAGATACAAACGAGGAGAATGACAGTGTCAATAGCTTGCCAGTTTGGAGTAAGACCTTTTAAAGAGCAAAATTGCCCATCACTGCCCCCCCAACCTCCCCCCGCCGCCCCGCAAAATTCTATTGCTGCTTTCAGGGGCTGAAACTTTGGGAAAATGGTAGCTGGATGCTGGCTTTGGGTTTGGCCCCATCCGATTTCCCCAGGAACAGAAAGGGTTATTTACAGTGGTACCTTGAGATACGCGTGCCCTAACATATGAGATTTTTGAGATACGAGCCATCGAATGAGCGATTTTTGCTTTGAAATACGAGCAACAGTTGAGATAGGAGTCATCGCGCCGATCGGCCGGCTGCACACGACCCACCCGTTTACCGAGACTCGAGCATCTCATAGTTTCCCACGCCTCAAGGTTACGGAACGAATTAAACTCGTATTTCGAGGTGCCACTGTATTTCGAATGCACGCGGATTTACCTTCCAGGACCTGTTTGGCGTTCTTATGAGATGCACTCAAAGCCGACCCCCCCCCCGACCCCCGATGCTGAGCCCCCGGCGCCTAACCAGCCCCTCCGTTCTGTTCGCAGACAGCCCACCAGCTTCCTTGGACTCTGCCGCTGAGCCCGGAGCGCTTCGCCTGAAGATGGAAACACTGGAGTCGGAGCTGACCTGCCCTATCTGTCTGGAGCTCTTCGAGGACCCCCTGCTACTGCCCTGCGCCCACAGCCTGTGCTTCAACTGCGCCCACCGCATCCTGGTGTCCCACTGCGCCACCAACGAGTCCGTGGAGGCCATCACCGCCTTCCAGTGCCCCACCTGCCGGCATGTCATCACGCTCAGCCCGCGCGGTCTAGACGGGCTGAAGCGCAACGTCACGCTGCAGAACATCATCGACCGCTTCCAGAAGGCCTCGGTGAGCGGGCCCAACTCCCCCAGCGAGACCCGCCGGGAGCGGGCCTTCGACGCCAACGCCATGACCTCCGCCGAGAAGGTCCTGTGCCAGTTCTGCGACCAGGACCCCGCGCAGGACGCCGTGAAGACCTGCGTCACGTGCGAGGTGTCCTACTGTGACGAGTGCCTGAAAGCCACTCACCCGAACAAGAAGCCCTTCACAGGCCACCGGCTGATTGAGCCCATCCCGGACTCGCACATCCGGGGCCTGATGTGCCTGGAGCACGAGGAGGAGAAGGTGAATATGTACTGTGTGACCGATGACCAGTTAATCTGTGCCTTGTGTAAACTGGTTGGGCGGCACCGAGACCATCAGGTGGCAGCTTTGAGTGAGCGCTATGACAAGTTGAAGGTTAGTCCGATCCGCCTTAAGCCAACCCCTTCCTGCCAGCAAATGTCCCAGAAATCCGACGTGTGTCCCTGCGGCGCGGGGGCAGGTGCGGGCTTCTCCTCGCCTCGCCGCTGCTCCCCGGCCGGTTGCGGGCGGCTGCAGGCCCTGGCACCTTGGGAAAGCTGCCTGCTGCTTATGTTAGCGTCGTCAAGGTGAAGGCGAATTTGCAAACTCGAGATCATTTTCAGTCCTTGCAGCTGAGAGAGAGAGAAAGAGAGAGAGAGAGAGAGAGAGAGGGATTTGAGCGAGATCAAGCAGGCCTGGCAGATACGATCTGGCTTCGGGCACTCGGGGGGCATTTATTTTCCTCCCTCATGGGGGAAAACGAATTTCGCTCGCATTGTACCTGGGTCTGGTTACCACACAAACAAGAGACTAGGGGGAGGAATGTGTGCAGCAAATGGGGGGTTGGAGGGGACACGTGACCTCCTATTCCTGGTGGAGACGCTAGCCAGCTTCTCGGGGGGACGAGGGCGCTCTGACCAGCTCGGGTTTCACGGAAGAATGCCTTGCCGCGCAGGCTTTTGATTCGGGAAGGGGACAGGCAAGACTGGGTTGGAACTTGGCTTTAACTTGGCTTTTAACATGAAATGATTAATTTCCCGGCAGCCCGGGGAATGATCATTAGCACGACCGTCCGTCCAGTGAAGATGTCTCTCGCTACAGACGGGTAGAACGCGCCAGGGAGGGAATAAGCCAGGCCTCCAGCTGTCTGCTCCACTTCAGACGGGGCGGGCGGGTGCGATTATCGCGATCGCAGCCGGGAGAGTTTGCTCACGTAGCGAGATTATGCGTTCTCCAGCTCATTTTCGTTCACAAGACGTCAATTAAGAGGAGAGGAAGCCGAAATTAAGAGCTTTGAGTAAATACATATTGAAGCCCTTCCTCTCGGGAGAAAACACACACCGGGTTGTTGCGCCAACAAAAAAGGAAGCACGTGATCAACAGAGCATCACCACTCAGAGCGCATGCACCTTCCACTGATGGTCCCCGTCACTTCCAGCGATGGTGGATGCGTGGGGTCCCGGGGCCTCACAGCTTGCTCCGTGATGCCAGCCTGGGCAGACCGCGTCTGTAATTCGGTGCGTTTGTTTCTGGTTATGATGAGGGAAGCTGATGTGATGAGGGGACCCCCACCCCAGATGTCACTGGGGGAACGGAAGCATCACTGGGCAGCGTGCCTCCCTTTGAGTGGCCAGTGACGACTGGTGCAAATCCACCTTTATTTTTTTAAAATATATTTTATTGATTTTTCACAGAGAGGAAGGGAAAGGGATAGAGAGTTAGAAACATCGATGAGAGAGAGAGACATCGATCAGCCGCCTCCTGCACACCCCCCACTGGGGATGTGCCTGCAACCAAGGTACATGGCCTTAACCGAAATCGTACCTGGGACCCTTCAGTCCGCAGGCGGACGCTCCATCCACTGAGCCAAACCGGTTTTGGCTGCAAATCCACATTTAAACATGGAGAGAGGGGTTAAGCCTAAGGATTTAGCGATACAGACCAGGGAAGACAGACGTGATGGGTTTCTAGCGCAGCGCCTGGCATCAGCCAGAAACGGGACACAAGTTAGGCACAGCACAGGCGGTGCAGGTGTGAGCTGTGTGTCTAAGCACATTCTTCAGAAATGGAGGTGGCTGTCAAGTTGGAGAAACCAAGATGACCCCCCCAACCCCCTATTGGATTGGGGACACAGTGTTTACGATGATAAAAAATCTTAACTGGATTGGATCAACCCTGCCTTTTAAGGCTCGTTTGTTAAAATGCCCTGATGATGTTCGCTAGCCGACCGCTCCGGGTTTGATATTGAAACCCGGAAGTCAGGTGTTCCTTTGTGAACTGTCACCGAGGAGTGAGTGAGTGTGTAGATGGCATTTATGAGGCGACACTGTCAGGCTCTCTCCCTTTAAGTGATGAAAATGAAACTCTCCCATCAGGAGCCCGCACACTTGTCTCATCAAGCTGGAGGGTTAATGGCTGTTGATGCTGTCACCCGGAGGGCCTGACAATTAGCGATGTGGCATCTATAATCTTCTAATTACAGAAATATATGCATGTAAACAGCACCCAGTGCACCCACACACACTTACAGCTGCTCACCAAAATCCACTGCGGAGCCTTTATTTACAGCCATCGCGCCAAATGAGCTGATGAGCATTTAGCCAAATGACATGCTAACAGAGCATGTTTGTTCTGAAACATGCCACTTACGATAGAAGAATCATAAGCACATACGACATTTGGGTGTCTATGGCATTTTAGTTATCACATATTTATGAACACAAGTGCTTTTTAAAAAACTCAGTACAATATAAACATTGATTTTCAAAGATCTTCATTGTTGAAAGTAACAGCATCCAGAAAAGCCCCAAACCAAGGAAGTGTATTTTTCTTCATTGTTCCTTGGATCTGGAAAAGTAAATGCGTCTGTGAGTGTTGCTTTCTGAGACGTCAGCATCTCACACAGAAATGGGCTTGTGATGTGCGGAGACACAGATACAATGTGGAGAAAGGCCTGGCCGGCTGGCTCCGTTGGTTGGAGCGTCATCCCATACGCCGAAAGGTTATAGGTTTGATTCCTGGTAAATTCACATCCTAGGTTTTGGGTTCGATCCACATGGTCGGGGTGTGTCTGGGGAGAAACTGATTGGTGTTTCTCTCTCACATTGATGTTTCTCTCCTCTTCCTTTCTCTCTCTTTCTAAATAATCAATTGAAAAAGTCCTCTGGTGAGGATTTAAAAGCAAAGTGAAGATAGAGAGAAAATAGAGGGTGTTTTCATTGATTAGATGATAGATCTGCTTCACTGATCCCAGATATGTAAGCATTTAGGTGTCCCCTGTTTGAAATGGTTTTTGCCCTTCTGTTAATAAAAGCCCATTCTTTGAAGAGGGGAATTCTATAATTATGAAGAATGATCGTTTCTTGGAACAGCACTAAACTTTTGGGGACTCTTTACTCATACTAGGTCTCAGTATACATGTATTTATATACGGAATTGGCATGGCATACCTTTTTGTACATTCCAATTTTTTTCTAGGCATAAAAGAAAAAAATACATAAAAATGCCAACATGTAGAATTCACGCGAATAAAATCGTTCACATCCTCTGAAATGGCATCATGTGGGTGATCTAATGCTTTCGGAGACTGGGCAGCGGAAGTACTGAAGCAAAGAGAAAGTTAAGCCAGCATTTCCTGAGCCCCAGCCTGCGATTAAAAGGAGGGAAGTCTCCCTGCCAAACGAAAACGCCCCTGAAATGGAGCATCTCCTCTGGGGTACCTTGCCCCATCCTTTCCACTGCATGTGGCTTAGAAGTTTCACTGTCCGCCCTGCAAACGTGGCTTAAAAGTTCGGGTGGTGAAGCACATCACGTCCAGGAGAATTGAACAGGATGCATTCCTGAGTTTTTAAGGAAATGCAGTGCCGCGATTCCTTTTCTTCTGCTCCAGCACACAAGGTTGGGGCTCTTGTTTCTCCTCTCTGGTTACCCCTCTAAAAAGACGCCAGCTGAGAGAGTGGGCCTGCCCGTGCCCTTCAGTTTCAGCATCGCCCCACTTCAAGGGAGCGGGTGCCCAAGTTCCAAACTCCTGTCCTGGTGTCTGACTGGAGACGCTGGCGGCGGGAGTGTGTGTGCAGAATGGTGTTGCCGTGGGTCACTCCATCGATGTTGTAAGCGTTGGAGAGAGGTTTCCGTGGAAGCTCAGCTGTCCCCTGCAGCCTTCTCACCTGGGGGCGAGGGCTTGCGGTTTCGCTCTTGGGTGTCATTTACAGATGGGAAGTTTCTAGACTTTTGCAAGTCTTGTGCTTTGTGTGCGATCGGGAAATTTGCAAGTGGATCCTGAGCTAGACCTTTTTTTGAGAGTTTTCCTCGGAATTCTGTAACTCGTTTGTTCTTGGAAAATAGCGGTCGGCAGAGGGCCGGTGCCAGGGAAAGGCGTGCGCGGGGTGCAGGTAGCGGCCAGAAGCCAGGGCTGGTCCCCCTGAGAAGGTGCAGATTGGGTCTCCACCACATGGAAGGATCTGGCCCCGTTTATCCCTAGTGCCCAGGCTGAGAAATCGTCGTCTGTGAGAGGCATTTAGTGTTTTATCAGTGTGTGAATGAGCCGGGACTGCAGTAACCAGGACCACAAAGCAGGTGGCCTCAGTGACAGAAATGGGTCGTCTCACAGTTCCGTAGGCCGGAAGTCCAAAATCAAGGTGTGAGCAGGGTCGATTCCTTCTGAGGACTGTAAGGGCAGGATGCGTTCCAGACTTTTCTCCATCGGTTGTCGGTGGCTGTCATCTCCCTGTGTCTCATCACCGGGCATATTCTCCCCGTGTGCTTGTCTTTGTGTTCAAATTTCCCGTTTTATAAGGACACCAGACATACCGGATTGAGGGCCTACTCTACTCTCATATGACCTCTTAATAATTATATCTGCAACGGGCCTATTCCTAAATAAGGTCGCATTCTGAAGTATCAGGGGTTAGGACTTCAACAAGTGAATTTCAGGGGAGCCACAATTTTAACCTAGAACAGTCACTTACTCCAGTGTGCACCCAGTTACCATATTTTCCGGCGTATAAGACAACTTTTTAACCCAGGAAAATCTTCTCAAAAGTCAGGGTCGTCTTATACACCAGGTGTCGTCTTATAGGGCAGGTATATTCCAAACTCTATATTTAAACTGGAAAAGTTGGGGGTCGTCTTATACGCCCAGTCATCTTATACGCCAGAAAATATGGTATCTGGTCAACAGAGCATATGTCATAGCTCTTTCAAGGATTTAATCACCTCACGTTAGGCAGCGACTTTGGGCTCACCCCCTCGTCACTCACCTAAGACTGAACACAGGGTCTTATTGGTAATTCTCAACAAATATTTGTCAGCTGCTTCATTAATCACCAACTGTTAACCCTCCATGGAAGTTTAAATTAAATTCAGAATGACATTGCAGATATTCATTCAGATATTAGACAAAGCATCTGTAAGATAATTTCTAAATAAGAGCGGAGCCAGACATTATACTTGATCCAGTTGGATGTGAACCATTATGTTGGTCTGTGTTGGATTTTGTTGGCTTAAATTTAATGGTGTGAGTTTGGATGAAGCCATCTCAAATAATTGTAGAATTCACATTTGTTTCATACCGATATATGATGGACACTTGATAGTCCCATCATACCTATTATTTCATTTATCCTCCCAACAACCATATCTGGCATATAGGTGTTTTTGAGATCATGAAAAAGTTAATATCTATATATATATATAAAAGCCTAAGCAACCGTCCGACCATTCAACCATTTGCCCAGTAGCTATGACGCGCAATGACCACCAGGGGGCAGATGCTCTGACCAGTAGAGGAGGGAGCCCGATTCCTCGTGGATTTGACCATGGGTTAGGTTGTTGCTGGGGCACTGTGGGCTCCAAATCTGTTTCACCTGCCTCCGAGACCCAGCAAGGAGGGAGGAGGGATCCCATGGACGTCCAGGTTCTGGGGGCTGGGCCTGCAGGAGGGGCCTCACAATCTGGACTCCTTAGGGGATGTTGGAGAGCCGGTTTCAGCCCAATCCCCACAGGCCAGCCTGAGGGACCCCATCAGTGAGGAATCCATGCACTGGGCCTCTAGTATGCTTAATAAGTGAAGGCAATATGAGCCTACACAGTTCCCCTCCTTCCTGGAGCTTATAGTCTAGTACAGAATAGCAATGGGTAAGTATTTTCTCTGTTGGTGGTGAAGGTAGGCACACCATACTCAAAGCAAGGACACCGATTCTAGACCTGACAGGTGGAGAAAGGTTTCCCAGGAAAGGAACCATTACACCTATATTGCCAAGCCTTTTATTAAGAAATAGCATCAAATTACTAGCTATGTCTACATTCTCTGGTATTAGTCATTCTTTTCACTTTTATCAGATTTTACATTCCTTCATGTAATGCTATATATATCTTTTCAAGCTAATTACCAATGATTCCAGGTTAGATATTAATATAAAATGCAGATGGATATACCGTAGTCTGTTTCGCCACATGAGGCCATTGGAATATGTCTCCTAAAGTGGTTTGGTTTGTATGGGGCCCCCTTCTGAATGCAGTTCTCCTGGTGTTCATTTCACAGGAACAATTCTTTCACCTGCACTGTAGGTTTTTTAAAGTTCCCATACGATAAAAATGGCCAGATGGTTGGGCATCGACCGGTGAACCAGCAGATTATGGTTCGATTCCAGGTCAGGTCACATGCCCGGGTGGCGAGCTCGATTCCTAGTAGGGGGCGTCCAGGAGGCAGCTGATCAATGATTCTCATGATTGATGTTTCTATCTCCCTCTCCCTTCCTGTCTGAAAACAATAAAAACATATTTTTTTTAAAGGGAAGAACATAATGTTTCCAAGTATTTGTAAAATACGTTAAACCTATATTTTAAGTTTCTTTCTTTGGTCCAAAATAATGTAAAAGAAAACATCTCCAGGGGTGTGTTTTTTACAGGAAGCTCAAGACCACATCCTTCCTCTCTCCTTCTCACCCGTCTTTTCCCGCTCATGAGCCCTCTCCCCCCTCCTGCACCCGAGGAGAGGAATGTATCATTGTCTGGTGATTTATTGTTATTGGAATCATTTGTGATGAGCTCAGAGTTCTGGATTAAATGCAAAGACAAGTACAGAAGACACCTTTTAGTCATGCGGATGTGGAAACATGTCATTCTTGGGCATGTCGCTTTACAGTTCCTGCGCTGTGTTACGCTCTCCTGTAAAACGTGGCCGATAATGTACTTACCTGCAGAGAGACTTGGGAGAACAAAATGAAATATTCCGTGTGTACCCTCGGCATCCGGGCTGTCGCAGAGGAAGCCTGCGCTATGCGTTAGAATATTACATATATGTCAACCACCAGGGGTGCAGGGTGATGGTTAAGATGTGACTTTGAGGGAGACCACCTGCCAGTTATCGTTTTAACCGCTGCTGGTGTCATCGGCGTGTGAGATCAGGATTCGTGTTGCTGCTTTCATGCGTTCCGTGGTTCTGTTTCCAAAGCACCTGGCAAGGGGCAGAGGCACAACAAGGAAGAAACACTTGTTGATGGACACGCGGGATTGATGGGTTCGAAGTGGTTCGGGATTTAGAGGAAGAAAAGAGGACTCTGGTTTGGAGCAGACAAGAAACCTGGCTTCAGGGTGGTGGGGTTTAGCTGCCATGGCAGATGGGTGGATTAGGCATCAAAGAAGGGTGAGGCATTCTTTCGGAGCGAGGCCAGCAGAGACCTGTTGGCAGGAATCCGCAAGAACGTGTAGGGATTCTAGACAATGCTGGCTCGAGCACAGCGTGCTGATGGGGGGCCAGGAGAGAGAATGCTAGAAGAGGCATGCTGGGAGAAGATTTGGGAACTCTCTGACTGCCAGGTGAAGGGTTTGGGGCGTTTGTCCTCTTCTCTAATAGGGAGGCACTGAAATAACTTGTTCTGGAGAGAGGCTGAGATACCGTATTTTCCAGTGTGTAAGACGACTGGGCGCATAAGAGGACCCCCAACTTTTCCAGTTAAAATATAGAGTTTGGGATAGACTCGCTCTGTAAGACGACACCCAGCATATAAGATGACCCCCGGCTTTGGAGAAGATTTTCCTGGGTTAAAAAGTCGTCTTATATGCCAGATAACATAGTATGTATTCTGAAGGTCAGATGCAGATATACGAAATATAGTTACTGCACACACAGAAGAAATAGCAGGGGGAAAAGACATTCACGTTTCTCTAGGTTTGTGTTCGCTTCTTTCAGTGGCAAAGTGAAGTAGTATCATAGGTCAAAACCCACCCACTGTCGGCAGAAACACGCAGGTGTGTGCGATGCAATGTCTTGTCCATGAAGACCAAAAAGAAATAGAAGGTGTCGTTGCTGATTGGCCCCTGGTGCCAGGCATACGTGTAATTCTGCCCCTGCTTCCCTAGTGCAGCGACGCACTGGTGACGGAGTGTGCCATTTTTTTCTGGCTTTTTTATCCACTCTAAAGGGGGTGCTGTTCCCCCCCTCCGGATGCCTACCACACACCTAAGTGACACTTCAAGCCAGAAACAACCTTGGAGCTCATGTTGTTCCATCCCGGCTCTGCAGATGGGGAAATTGAGGCTGGGAGCGGTCAAAGGAGCTCCCAAAGTCAGTAGTGAGATGACTTTGAACTAGGACTAGAACACAGTTCCTCTGCTGCCCAGTGTGTTCTGTGTCTCTTTGGCTACTTCCTGTTGCAACCAACCGTGCCAGCTCGGACACCATTGCCTTTTGAGCGATGCAGTCATTTCTGATGCTGCTTTTGAGGTTTGGGGACTAACTCCAGTGATTTTATATGATTTGAAACACTCACGTGGCTTGGCTCTGGGCCACCATCGTGGCTATAGGATTATGCCTTCAGAGCCACCAGAAAACAAGAAATGCCTTATATCCCATGCTGACATTTTCTATAGTTGAGCCAGTATAGAGATTTCATGCCAGGATCTAAGGATGTATACACTGAGTGGCCAGATGATGATGATCTCTGCATGCATAATAATCTGGCCACTCAGTGTGTGTGTGTGTGTGTGTGTGTGTGTGTGTGTGTCTGTGTCTGTGTATTAGAGGCCCGGTGTATGAATTCAAGAATGGGTAGGGTCTGACCAGCTTGGCCATGGAGAGGGGACATGGGCAGTTGGCCAGCAGTTGGCCAGCCTGCCTGCTGGTCCAACTCCTTGTTGAGGGGACAATTTGTATATTAGCATTTTATTCTATAGGATGTATACTGAGTGGCCAGATGATTATGCGTTCAGAGACCCTCATAATCTGGCCACTCAGTGTGTGTGTGTGTGTGTGTGTATTAGAGGCCCGGTGCATGAATCCGTGCATGGATGGGGTCTGGCCAGCCTGGCCAGGGGGAGGGGACATGGGTGGTTGACCGGCCTGCCTGCTGGTCGAACTCCTGGTCGAGGGGACCATATTAGCCTTTTATTATATAGGATAGACACTGAGCAGCCAGATGATTATGCGTTCAGAGCTCATCCTCATCTGGCCACTCCATAGAGATAAACCCAGATGACCGGGGCCATGGCAGAGGAAAGGAGATGCTCAGAGGCAAACAAATGTGTGCTCTTCTTTCCTTCCGAGGATGTTTTCCCCGGAATGTCTTAATACACACATACTTTAATTTAATTTAAATATACAAAGTGAGTGAACACAGGAGAGGAGGATCTGTGCGTGGCATTTGAACTGAGGTTGAAAAGTTTTGAAAGAACACACTTTATTTTGACCAGGTACAAAGTTAAAGCTAGTACAACTTGCTGACATGATGTTAACTAAATACTTTTTTAAGGCCGAGATATTCCAAAGTCTCTCGTCCTGTGTCATTGACAAAGCATAAATCAGGTTATCCTTCGAAAGAATGGTCCATTTTTCTGCTCTGGCTGGGTAAATAATAGAGAGGATATGAGTGGCCTGAGAAAGTGGATGTGGCTCAAGATTTGATTTATTTCAGTGTGTCACACAACCATTCTGGAAAAACCTGATAAAACTGCAGTGACAAAATGCAATCCAAACTTCTTCCATTTGTGGTTTTGACTTTTGGGTGCGATACGTAAGGTATTTCGATGCCCATTCGGAGAGCTTTTAAGCTGACAGAGGAAAAGACCTTTTATATTTCTCATCCAAAAGGAAAATGCCCGTGAAGTGTCTGGCATGGTGATTGGCACGTGGTAAATGTCCCGTGCACACAAGGTGTTATTATATCTGGGCATTTGCTGTTACAGTAAAGCCTTAATTTGCATGATCCAATCATGAATGTCCTGACAGTACCATGAAATACTCACTGCTTCTGCGGCCAGTTGGTGTCTGTGACTGACATGGGGAATTAGAGTTGGGCGGAGACTTTGATTTGCCCTCCTTTCTAACCAGGCTAAGTGGTGAAAGGACTCTTCAGAAGCCGTGAGTGATGGACTCAAGAAATGGCTTTCAAAACAAGCTCCATTTTGAAGTTCATGGAGGCTGAGCTAGGCTTGTGTTCCCGGTTCATCTGACGGAATCCACGCCATAGGTGTTGATGGGGGAGAGGGAAGCCGGCATTCGGGTTTATGCCATGACGGTCACATTCAGCCACACAGACAGACGTGACAGATACAGGTGACGTTGTGCACAGGCAGACTGGACCAATGCCAAGCTCAGCTGGACAGCTTTCTGTTAGATGTGGATGGCCTTCGGTGTAGGAGGGAAGAAGGGTCCACGCTGGCCTGGGGCCGCGGTTCGCAGCTGTCTTCTGCAGAGCAGGCGGAAGGAAGGGAGGGGGTCAGGGTTGGTTAGGACTAGGGGGGGAGGGGCGCTCTGAAGTGAAAGGCTTGCAGAAGGGGCAGGTGTCCAGGGCCTCCCCCCTCACCCCCCGCCTTTGTAGTGGCCTGAGGTATTTTGTTCTCCATGCTGTCCTGTGCCCACGGGGACAGAATACCTGGAACTGCAGTATTATCTATCATCCGTCTCCTCCTTCTATCTCCGTTACTGCTTATGGAGGGAGAAAGCAGGAAAATAACGGTTTTTATTCCCGTTGGGATAGACTAGGTTCTCATTCATAAGGAAAGCATGGAAGCTTCTATCCGCTCTGTGCCTTTATAAATGACCAGTTCCCCCCATCTGCCTTATCACACCCCCTTCACAAAAAGGAGGAAAGAACCCTTATTTATACCCCCAGGAATATCTGGGTAGCTAATGAGCTAAGCCCTGGTGAACCCTGGGAGGCAGAAATGAATAACAAACTTAATTCTAACTTAATTCTAACAGAAAAACGGGCTCTGAAGGAGGTCCTGGCGCACAGTCCATGAGGTGGTTTTAAGTCGGAATAACAGTAACACTCGCTGACTTAGGTCTAAATTGCTTAATCCCAAAGCTGAAGCGGAGACCGATGTCAGTGCACAGCAGCGTCCGGAGGGGCAGACAGCGGCCTCCACCCTGTGCGTTCCTTTGGGGTGGCAGGTGAGGGAGAGGGGGGTTCCCATCCGTGATCAGAGCTGGGCCTGAGCCTTTCTTGCTGAGGGTCTGCTGTCCTGGGCCGGATCGCTCGCTCTCCGCACGCGCTGTCCCCCGAGGTCTGCTCCCTCCCTAACGGGCTCATAAGTCGGATAAACGCCCAGGCTCAGGAGCGCTTTATGGCGTTTCCGCTCCGAAAGGACCCTCGGCGGAATGATCACCGGGTGGGAAGATGTCTGGGAAGGTGTGAGCGGCAACGGGAGGAAGAGCCATTGTGTTGCCACGCCAGCTGGGGGGCGGGCTTTGTGTGGGATGGAATTTTTACAAACGGGGCTGTTCGGATGACTGCTGGCCTGCCAAGAGGGTTATTTCCTCCTCCTCGGACCCTTGACATGGCTGTCCCGAGCTCAGGTGCTGAGTTGGGTGACATCAGATTGAAGGCGCACAGGAGTGAAGTGAGGGCTTGCAGACTGATGCTCATATGACCGTCGCTTCTGGAAGATGTAGGAGGCACGGGGAACTCATTCAAACGCCCCCAGAGAAGCTTCGAGGCCACTGAATCCAGGTCGAGATGGTCCCGGCACACAACGGTCTTACCCGTTCATCATGTGCAGCTCGCCACGTGGCAAGGTTCCAGTTTCTCTCTCCTTCTGGAACTTCATCCGGGAGCATTTTAGACAAAGTTCTCATGCTGCTCTATTCTTCTAGAACAGTGGTTCTCAACCTTCCTAATGCCGGGACCCTTTAATACAGTTCCTCATGTTGTGGTGACCCCAACCATAAAATTACTTTCTTTGCTACTTCCTAACAGTCATTTTGCTACTGTTGTGAATCGTAACGTAAATATCTGTGTTTTCTGATGGTCTTAGGCGACCTCTGTGATGGGGTCAATGGACCCCCAAAGGGGTCGCAACCCACAGGTTGAGAACCGCTGTTCTAGAAGAAAGTCTTGCAGGCCAGGGCCGCTGGTAGTAGAGGAAGGAGGAGTTATCTTTCGAGATGCCGCCTGAAGGTGTCGTGAGGTGTGCTTCGGGGGTATTTGTGGGTTCCACACCAAGAACCAGCTAGCACCAAGAGTAATAACTGGCGTTTGTAAATCTCCAGACTGACAGTTTGCAAAGCACTTTCAAGTACCGTGTGATCCTGGCAACCACCGTGTGTCCCCTGCAAAAGTGCGAGAATGCTAATACCCGCTCATTAGGGAGCTTGGGAGGATGAAATGAGGTGATATACAGGTCCACGTGTCTCGCCCCACATCTAGGGGGCGGGAGAAGTGCAGTAAGGCGGAACCTCTTAACCACGCAGAACAGGAGGCCACGGGACAGGAGGCAGCTTTAGTGCGGTTAGAGGCATTGAGGCTTGGGAGCTCGGATCTGGGACCCCATCACGCCCCCAACTAACCACCACCTGTGACTAGGGCAGAAGGAACTGTGATGCAAACGTGCCGCACTTCCAAAAACGAGCAAGCAGTAAAAAGAGCGTGCGTGACGGAGAGACACACTCTTCTCGTATTTAGCTTTGGACACAAGAGCTCCCTAAAGCGGCGATTATGATGGAAGATAAACTGTTTCCGGTTCTAATACACGCGAAGAAGTAAGAATACAAAGCTGAAGTGTGGGAATCCATGCGGGATGTTTTTTATTTGCTCACAGTAATGTTCCATGAAGGCAGGAAGGAATCTCTGATCATCCCTAACGTTAGTTCACCACGTGAAATGTGATTATTTATTTGCTCTGGTTAAAAAATGAAAATTCAGAGTCTTGGTCTATGAGTTTAACATTTCAAATCTCTTCAGAGACCCGAATGAGTTCATATGTAGTTGTTTTTTGGCAAAGCATGGATGCAAATAGAAATGGTCACCACGTGTTAGTCAGTAACACAGCTTTTTGCTCTGCTCTCCAATCCTCCTTTCTGGGATTGCTTATCAGTGAGAATTGTAAGTTTAAATGAGTTTGTTTATTTATTTTAATTAAATTTATTGGGGTGACCTTGGTGGACATCGTCGTCTCGGTTTCAGCTGTAGTTTCTGTGTTACGAGATAAAGGAGTTTCTTAGCCCAGAATGTCTCTAACTTGCATGCGGACAGGAGCCACTCAGGGGTCTTGTTAACATGCGGTTTCTGATCCGGTTCGGAGGCGGGCTCGGGGTCTGATTTCAACCTGCACCCTGGCCCTGCCATTTCGGAGCTGTGTGCCTTTAGGTGGAGCGGGAAACAGCCAACTTCTCTCAGCCCGCTTCCTCTTGGTGTAACAGCGGGAGTAATTTAGGCTCCGGCCCTGCGATGCCCGGCCCCTGGGAAGCCCTGGACAAGAGATAGTGGTCTTCTCCCCACGACTGTTCTATTCCCCGAGGGCTTCATTTCTTCTTCTTTTTTAAATATATTTTATTGATTTTTTACAGAGAGGAAGGGAGAGGGAGAGAGAGTTAGAAACATCGATGAGAGAGAGAAACATCGATCAGCCGCCTCCTGCATGCCCCCAATTGGGGATGTGCCCGCAACCAAGATACATGCCCTTGACCGGAATCGAACCTGGAACCCTTCAGTCCATAGGCAGACACTCTATCCACTGAGCCAAACCGGTTTCGGCTCTTCCCCTCTTTATTCCAAATTTGAAGCCTTTTGTGCAATTATAAAGACAATCTAGATTCTTCTAAGAAGTCAGACAATCCAAAGTTTATGTAAATAAAAGTGAATAACCTCCCTTCTCAATCCTTCCATCCCTTCCTCTGTTAACTACAGACTGTTCTGATCAATGCTCCAACTAACTGAGCCACACCAGCCAGGACCAGATTGTTCTTAAAAGGACCAACTCTGACTCACTGACGCTACCGTAGCATAGCTGTCCATCAAATTCTCTAATCTCAGACATTGCATCTCATGCTTGCCATTCCTTTATCATTCCATTCCATCCATATTGTTTTCTAAACATTCTTTGGGCACAGCCTTCCTGCCCAATCACTTGTCCGTTTCTCAAGCCCAGAGAGTGTATTTTATAGCTCTTTTGCGTCTGATTACTCATTTTCAGTGGCTGGAACATTTTTTTAAACGACAAGGTATTTTATCGGCAGTAAATACTTGTTGAAACAAATGAAACAGCTCATAATTTCATCAGATTATAGTCTCTATTCTGTCAGTGGAATTTGTCTATCAGATAAAAGGAAACCATAGTCCACCAGCCGTTCTCTGGAATTTTGAATACATAAGCAAGCAAACTGCTGCCTTTCACGTCTCTGCTTTCATTTTTGAGTCTACACATTGCTCCCCACTGATTCCCAAAAAAAGACCATTTGACTTTTTAAAAAATTTAGTGCAGGTAGGGATGGTGAAATATTTGCCATTCACAAGAGATAGAACAAAATAATACTGTATACATACACATACACGCTGATCCCTGCCCCCACATGCACACTTTTTGTGGATATACCGTATTTTCCAGCGTATAAGACGACCCCCAACTTTTCCAGTTAAAATTTAGAATTTGGGATATACTCGCCCTATAAGATGAAACCCGGCGTATAAGACAACCCCTAACTTTTCCAGTTAAAATCTAGAGTTTGGGATATACCAGCCATATAAGATGACACTCGGCGTATAAGATGACCCCCGACCTTTGAGAAGATTTTCCTGAGTTAAAAACTCGTCTTATCCGCCGGAAAACACGGTAGTTTGTTCTCTGTGTTTCAGTAAAGTTATCTTCAATTCCATTCTGGGGCAGGATGATGAGAACTCATGAAGACCTTCGAGCCAGCTTAGCATACAGGATTGCCTGCTTACCACAAGCTGGGGGTCAGAGGGCGGCCACTGGCATCTAGTGAGTCAAGGCCAAGGACACTGCAAGTCTCTTAAAGGCACAGGACAGCCTCCACAGCAGGAAACCCTTTGGCCTTAAATGTCCGTGGGACCAAGGCTGACGCCCCTGAATGGAACCTGAGCATTTTGCCGGCAGCGCAAAGGGAAGGCTCCGTTCACTCGGGCGTTGCCTTGTGGTGTGACCTCCACACCACACCCGTTGGAGAGGGAGAAAGCCCGCCCTTTGAGACCCCCTCCCGCCAGCGGTGGCCACCCTGAGCGGCAGGCTGGCAGCCACCCCAAGGCCCTGTGCCCGGCGGCTTCTTCCCCGCCCCCCTCCGGGCGCCTGGCCTGTCTGACAGCCCGGGCCCGCACATGCCCGCATGCCGTCCTTGGGGCTGTTGCCGCCGCATCCAGCCTCCCCGGCTCGTTAAACATTCTCCATCCTCCCGACCAAGCGTGGGTACAGCTGATGCTCTGCCGGCCCGGACCTCCCAGTTCTGGCAGCTCGTGGTCCGGTGACCTTGCAGGTGGAGCTGTCTGGCTCAGGCAGCCGAGGCTTTCCGCCAAGTGGGGAGTCCGCGGAGAGCGGGCTGGCAGCTGAGATGTTCCCCCAAATGGCTTCGATGTGAGTCGAACGGGTTTCATGGTGATAGATTCCAAGGCGATTATGTCCATGGATCCAAAGTTCATGAAGTGTCTTGGTCCGTTTGGAATCTGCCTTCCAAAGGAGCTGGCGATGTTCACGTAGCTCTGCAGCGTCGTCTGTCAAAACGGGAGACTGAAACTCCCGGAGCGGCAGACGGGAATGGCGTAAATCAAGTGCGGGTCTTCAGTGCTGAGGCCGGAGCGCTTCAGGCATCATCCCCAGGTCTGTTCTGCGGGCGGACACTGTATTTTATTTTATTTTATTATTATTATTAAATATATTTTAGTGATTTTCTATAGAGAGGAAGGGAGACAGAGAGAGAGTTAGAAACATCGATGAGAGAGAAACATCCATCAGCTGCCTCCTGCACATCCCCCATTGGGGATGTGCCCATAACCAACGTATATGCCCCTGACTGGAATTGAACCCGGGACCTTTCAGTCCGCAGGCCGACGCTCTATCTGCTGAGCCACAGCAGTTATGGCAACACTGTGTATGTTAAAGAGGTTCGTGTTGTGAACCGGAAGGAGCTCTGTCATTGTCCGGTCCGGTGGTTCTCGCCCTGACCGCAGAGATCACCGTGAGCAGGGGCCGGGCTCAGTGGAGCCAGATCCTCGGGGGTGCCGAAGCTCAGGCCCTGGGACTCCCCCAAACTCCCCGGCGATTCCGGTCTTCAAACTTGGTTGAAAACTTTAATCTTACCCAGCCTTTCCATGACAAATGGGGAAACTGAGACCCAGATTAATTCATCAAGGCCAGAGCTAACAAACGTTGTACAAGAGCCATGTGCTACTGAAAATTGTTGACTTGCCCTAGCCGGTGTGGTTCAGTGGATAGAGCATCAGCCTGAGGGCCAAAGGGTCCCAGGTTGGATTCCGGTCAAGGGCATGTATCTCGGTTGCAGTCTCCTCCTCCTCCCCGGCCAGGGCCCTGGTTGGGGCGAGTGCAGGAGGCAACCAGTCATTGTGTTTCTCTCTCATGGATGTTTCTCTCTGTCGCTCCCTCTCTCTAAAAATCAGTGGGAAAATCTCCTCGAGTGGTGGTCGGCTTTGCAGGCCCCACGGGTTCTGCTGCAGCTGTTCAGGTCTGCCCTGGCACTGGAGCAGCCGCAGACAATACATAAGCAAAGGGGTGTGGCTGCGTGCCAATGCAAGGATAAAAACAGGCGGCTGGCTGATTTGGCCCGCGGGCCATAGTTTGCCAATCCCTGCTTGAGGCCTCGCAGTTTATTAGTGCCACCCACATGTTATTCACAAATAGACCAACCTTCAGGGACCGCTCTGCTCAGTGCGGTCTCCCTGTTCCAGGCAGTCTGGGGAGACGTTAAATAAATACCGTTATGTACGTTAAGACAAGTATGTCAGTGCGGATCCTCTTGGTCTGGACAATTTTCCTTATCTTTGTCCTTAGGAGAGGTCGTCATTTTGCAGACACTTATCAAATCTAAGATAATGATCGTCGCAATGCCTCCATTCTACAGTTATAAACCAATCAATATTATTTCTGCCCCAGACATTGTTCAGCTGGAAAATCAGAAACTACACCCATGCGATCAGAATACCAACGCGAGAAGGGGAAAGAATCCATTCTGCTAAGGAAAACGGGGTGCAGTGAAGAAACCCATTGTAAACCTCTAATTCTTCATCATTCCGCTGATGACTGAGGAGGGGCTATTTTATTCAGATTTCGTTTGAATAAGTCTGAGCAGCGTTGAGTAATGCTCTATCTGACAGCTAAAGATGCCTCGTAGGAGTCCTTGGAAGTGACCAGGGGGTGAGACCAACATTCTAGACACGAAGCCACCACCATGAATGTGGAGAGTTATGTGTTTGACTCTTATTAACTGTTGGCGTAGCCTTCCTCCAAAACGCAGTCACAAAAACACGTTTCTTGGAAGGTCAAAACGCCATGGAATCTGGTCCTTTTCCTTGGGGATTGATGTATCTGTATTCGGTAGTTATCTGTGGTTTTCAGAGATGGTGATTTCATCTCTTCCATGTTGTGCCTACACAATACATTTGATAAAAGTGCTTCCTCCCCTGAAAAAAATATTATGGGCATATTTACAAGGATAAAATTGCATTGCCAATGCTCTCTCAGAGGGGGGAGACGCTAGAGATGGTGAGACGGAATTAATTTGTCTCCCAGGAGAAGTGTCTTTTATTCATCTCTGGGATCCCCTACTTTATGCTGCCCCCCCATGATGCCCTCTTCCTGCAGCCATCATTGAGCTGGGTTTACTGAAGGGGCGTTGGAGAAGGACATTATAGACAGAGACACAACAGATCACAGCAGCATAGAGGGGCATCTGCTAGAGGGGACACAGGAGATTAAAGTACCGTATTTTCCAGCGTATAAGATGACTTTTTAACCCAGGAAAATCTTCTCAAAAGTTGGGGGTCGTCTTATATGCCAGATATCATCTTATAGGGCAGGTATATCCCAAACTCTATATTTTAACTGGAAAGATTGGGGGTCATCTTATACGCTGGAAAATACGGTAGTCTAATGCTCCATCTGACCCCATAAATAACAGTGATTATACTTTATAAGGCCTCCCCATGCTCATGATAACATGCATGATACCAATAGGTCATTTTCACCATTTTTGCTTATATCATGCTCTCCCCTCCCCCACCTCACTCTGTGCCTGTTTCTGTGACATTCATGATCATTGACTTACAAGCTGTAGAAGATACTGGAACGTGGTGGAGATGAACGGTTTCTCTGAGGCCTTGTGCAGCGACCCTCATGGCATTTAGTTTTTCTGACTCATACCTGGTTAGAGGCAATTTGCAGCCCCTACGATTTATGTTTGGCATTTTTCAACATCTTTTAACAAAATAATTCTTTATTGTTGGAAGTATTACGTATGTCCCGTCTTTCCCCCCATTGACCCCCTCTAGCCTCCCCTCCCTCGCCCCAGGCCTTCCGCACCCTAGTGTCTGTGTCCATGGCCTGTGCATATATGTAATATATGCTTACAAGGTCTTTGATGGCCTCCCACCCACCCGCTCCCCCTCTGAGATCCCCCACTCTGTTCCCACAGATCTCTGTTTGAGTTTGGTCTCTGCCTCGGATAAGCTGCTTTCGAGGAGTCTTCTGCTCATCTCTACCCCCGGGTCTCCGAACGATGGAACTGGCCCTAACGGCTGCCTCTCTGGTTTAGGGGGGGAATACAGGGACCCAGCTTCTGAAGGGCGGAGCAGAATGTCTATACAGTGGTACCTCGAGATACGAGTGCCCTAACATACGAGATTTTTGAGATATGAGCCGTAGAACAGGCGATTTTTGCTTTGAAATACGAGCAACAGTTGAGATAGGAGTCATCGCGCGGATCGGCCGGCTGCACACGACCCACCAGTTTACCGCGACTCGAGCGTCTCCTAGTTTCCCACGCCTCAAGGTGACGGAACGAATTAAACTCGTATCTCGAGGTACCACTTTGCTCTAGAACCCTTCACCCATCAGTGATAAGTTCTCACCTTCAGTGCTGCAGTTATCACTCTGCTCTTGGATGAAAGGTGACCTGGGCTGCAGCCTGGTTAGGAGATATGCTGAGAAGGAAATGCTGGGGTGAATTCATCCCCCCGGAATGTGAGGACGGCTCTATCTAAGTTCGCTTCCTCCACCCCGAACTTCACTGCCGCCTTCATCTCTGGTTCTGGGGGTCCGGGGAAGAGATGTTTTTCCAGCGCTGTTGAGAGTTATACGGCCCCAAGTGATCTGAGGAAATGCAGTTTTCCCAAGGAGTGTTCCAGAAGGTGAGTGATAGGAGTTAACACCAGGCGGGTTTTTCTGACAAGGGAGCGGCAGGCGATAAAAGAGCTGCTGAAGGTTGCACTGATCTTTATCCGGGGTCTGCCGGTGCGGTTGTCTTTGTAGGATGGACAATAGGCATAGAAAATGTTGTAAAAAGTGGCTTTATTTCACGCTATCACTGAAAAAAAACAACAAACAGCTATAAATAAGACAGAGCATGGTCATTGAATGCCACCAAATCCTCGAATGATGATTTCTAAGTTGCTCAAATTCTAGTAATTTTCATTCAAGAAAAGCATTTCAGAACCTGTTTGTGTTTTTTTCCCTAAATTTGAGGCACTTAATCTTCATGTTACTGTTGCTTAATATTGGCTTGTTGGGGGTTGCTTAAAATTTTTTCCGAGGTGATAAATGCCACGCAGTAAAACACAGCAAGCTGTGAGTGCATGGCAGAGAGTTTCAGGCGTGTCCCAGCGTCCTGGCAGCACAGGACACACCTTCATGGGCGCGGTTATCTGTCTTCGAGTCTTAAGCTGCCATGGAGTTCCCTTTAAAATACATGGTCAATATTCAGTATTTTTTAAAAAGTTCTGGATAGCTAAACCATAAGCTTATTCCAGCATCGATTTATTTACTCCAGCAGCCAATTCTGCCGAACAGGACTAAAGAAGAAAGTAAAAAAAAGAGCCCAAACCGGTGTGGCTCAGTGGATAGAGCGTCGGCCTGCGGACCGAAGGGTTCCAGGTTCAATTCCAGTCAAGGGCACATACTTGGGTTGTGGGCACATCCCCAGTAGGGGATGTGCAGGAGGCAGCTGATCAAGGTTTCTCTCTCATTGATGTTTCTAACTCTCCATCTCCCTTCTTCTCTGTAAAAAAAATCAATAAAATAGATTTAAAAATTATTTATAAAAAAATAAAGAAAAACTAAATAGGAGAGTCACTGACTACTATAAACCAGTGAACAAAATATTTTAAAAATATCAACCAAACAAAACAAACTCAGCATTGTCTGAGTGCAATAAACTGGCATTATTTCAGATTTGTTTCTTTTCTTTCTTTCTTTCCCCTTCTTCCCTCTCCTCCCCTCCTCCTTCATCCAGAAATAATCACCTTGTCACCACAGGCACACATCCCTTTCGGAAAATGCTTACCAGGACCCTTTCCCCCTTCTCCTTTGTGGCGGAATATTGGGGTGACTTTCACCCCTTTGGCGGGCTAAAGGATCAGTGGATGCTCTTCTGTGGTTGCAGACTGAGCAAAGAGTGAAGAACAAGATTTCATCTTATTTCAGTCATGTCAGACCCAAAGCCCAGGCTCCCGGAAGTACCTTCCGAGTTTGTCAGCTGTACCAGGACAGCCCATTACATGTTGAGAGCCGCAGTCATCTTTAAAGAAAGAGGGTCCAGCCAAAACCGGTCTGGCTCAGTGGATAGAGCGTCGGCCTGTGGACTGAAAGGTCCCAGGTTCGATTCCGGTCAAGGGCATGTACCTTGGTTGTGGGCACATCCCCAGTAGGGGGAGTGCAGGAGGCAGCTGATCGATGTCTCTGTCATCAATGTTTCTAACTCTCTATCCCTCTCCCTTCCTCTCTGTAAAAAATCAGTAATATATATATATATTTATATATATATATATATATATATATGAGGGGCTGAATCTTTCCATAATATTCTCTCCCTTGGGTTACACTTCTCTCCAGATATTTTCTTGTTAAAATCCTGAAGTCAGTCAAGGTGTACATGCGCACTGATCTAATACTCATCTTTAAAAGGATAGCCTGTATTTCACAAAGTCGAGTTTATAATTATGCGGAATTTTTACTATTTAGAACAGCACCATTTTCACCTGTTCTGAGTTAGTCCATCAACCTTTCCTTACAAATTTGGACCAAACCTTCATCAGGGTACACAGATAACCCAATAACGAATAGCCATCTAAATAAGAACTAACCCTTAGCAACAGTTTGGGAGAAAACTGGTATTCAGAGATAATGATAGGGAATACTATATATTTCTACCGCCAAGTTGGTTCAGTCCTATTGTTTATGAAACTCCAAAGTAGGCCAGTGGCCTAGAATTGCTTCTACTTCGAGTGAGTGGAACATTAAAATGGACTTCTTCTGACAAGTCTTCTAATAAGGATCTCAGTTCATGGTAGCAAAGCAGTTTTTGAATTAAGGTCTTTGAATTAAGTCCTGGCAAGCAGTGCCAAGCATGCCTCTTCCCAGAGGATTTCTTCCCTGTGGTGCGGTTAGTGTTGACTGAGGTTTCAAATCCTCTATGTTCTAACCATGTCACTTCGATGAAGACGATTCCTTACTTCCTTTTCTCCCGTAAGGGTGATCTTGCAAATTCCAACCAACCATCCCTTCGAAGCACTGACTCTGGCGTCTGTCTGTAAAAGCAGTACCATCTGTTGTACTCAGAAGAGGTATTCTCTGGAGCTGTTACAAGGGAGCAAACCAAATGAGTGAACGTAATTGACATTTTAGAGGACAGTGCCGTAAGAATCAAGACATGCATCTACTCCGGAGGTCAGATGGTCTGGGAGAAACAGGCCATGTCCCAGCATTCACCAGCTCTGTGAACTTGGAACTTGAGCTTGAGTATGTTTCTCCATCAGGAAAGATTAGGGTAAGGACACATTCCTTATAGCATTATTGAGAGGGTGAGAGAGAAACCATGAAAATTCTTGGCATGTAGTACTATGTTCACAAAAAGGGAGCTGCTATTACGATTACTGCTATTGCAGTACTTCTGTTAACGCTGCTATTATGGCTGCTGCTACTACTAGTCATACTCCTACTATTGTTTTACTCCCGTGATCCCTGTTGTGTGAGGAGGGCTGTGTACAAAATGAATCACCTGCTCCGGTTCTAAACAAATGAGGTGTTACCTCATCCTAGCGCCCTTTCCAGCTGGGACAGGAAGATGACCAACTCCTTTCACATCAGATACACTCAAGAGCATCTCATGGAGAGCTTAGGACCACTGGTGATAGAGCACGTGCATGCTCCCAATGGTGAGTCTGTGTGGCTGTGAAAATGGATATTGTCAAAGATGTTGAGTTTATCTCACGGTCAATATTTGACCCGTCTACACTGACAAGTACTTAACACACTTCAAAGTAGATTAGAAGTATGCAGGCTCTGTTGTGTGGGTAGGATGGTGAGCATTTACCGTATTTTCCGGCGTATAAGACGACTTTTTAACCCAGGAAAATCTTCTCAAACGTCAGGAATTGTCTTATAGAACGAGTATATCCCAAACTCTATTTTAACGGAAAATGTTGGGGTCGTCTTATACACCCAGTCGTCTTACACATGGGAAAATATGGTATATACCAGTGAGTGTGTCATATGGGGAAAACTTTTATGTTTGGTACATGGTAGTCAACCTGAGACTTCCACTTAATGAAATGGAATTGAATTGCACTACAAATTCTTTTGTTTTTAATATGAAAGAAAAGTAAACAGATGTGATTATGATGGTATGTGACATGGTTGGAGTAGCTGTGAAATGTTTTGAAGTAGAACGGAATGGAGTACTTCAGTATTCCCATCACCAATGTCCATGTATGTTCTAATGCCATGCAAACATTTGTTGACACTACTCAATGTTCAGATAGGGAGACACTAAGATTAGCATACAGATATACCTTTATAATTAAGGAGGTTACTATTCGATAGACCTGGCTGTTATATTTAATCTGTGGTCATTTTTCTTCTCATTAAAAACTCATAATAGTTGGAGGAAAGAAAATGTTTAGAGCAACAGAGGTTCAAATTCAATCCTTTTATTCTTCAACTTTTTGTTTAGACACTATTTCTGATGTTATTCATCACATCAATTAATTCTTAAGTTCCCACCCAGCCCGCAATCATGACTTTTTCACTTCTTACAACTGGCAGACATTGGTAAATAATGAGCTACAAGATATTTTCAAGTCTCGAGCATTTATTCCAATCGCACAAAGTACCCTATGGAGACATTGCATATACTAGTAGCAATGACCAAATGTTTCTTTTATTTTTATAATTGTTTTGGAAAACCATATGATTGCCAAAGACAGCATACACATGGTCAATTTGGATTCATCCCAGCCTTTTAAAAAAAAAATCTGCAAAACACATTAATGGTTGTAATGTATACAGTTGAGGTTTTTTTTTTAAACATGCCTTCCAGCTGTACATTTGTAATGTTTAATTTAGGTGAAACTTCTGTGAAGGATTTAATTTATGTGATTCAGAAGTTTGTTAACTGTTTTAAATGGGCATCGAGTTTTGCCAAATTCCATTCTGTGTCAGAAGAACATTGTCCACACCAAGTTCTATTAGTGGTGATAAAACTCCCCTGATAACTTTGACCCTCAAGCCCAGTGGGAGAATGGTGCCTGGAAATAAACGAGCCGCAGTCCAGGGGAGTCTGTTTAGGCCTGGAGAATGTAGTGGAAATACCTAACCTTGGAGAGTTTCAACAGCCTTTGAAGTGAGGTGTTTCTCCTTTAAAGCTCCCACCCTCCCACCTACCTCCCACACTCCTCTCAGACTCCTCATTTACTCTACCTGCGCTCGGAACATTCCTGCTTGGGCTTTTTATTTTGCCATTTGAACTCATTTTTGCCTTTTTTTAATTTTTTACATTTCTAGGATGCCTATTGAAGCAGACACTAAACTACAATCTTAGGCTTCTGTGTTTAGGAGACACTTTGCTATAGTACAAAAGGCAAATAAACTACTTTAGTGACCTCATGCGTAAATCCTTACTATATTTCTTACTGTAGGGACAAAAGTGCTTGTCAGTTAACAACTTCTTCCTGTGTTGTTTTTTTTTTAATCTGATGCGTGTAATTGGTTACCAAAAGGGATGGCGCACGCACATAGCCTGCTTCAGAGTACACCACAGAATATTCTGATTCAAGTTTTAAAGTTAGTGATTTCAGATATTGATGAGTTGCAATAACCAGCTGTAAATTCCTAGAGGGAAAACCTCTTACCAGCACCTAAACTTACTGTTTTCTGCTTGTCTGAAATCCAGAATCAAGTGTCTGTAATCCAGAAACAAGTGTCTACTAAATCCATCTGCTAACGTGCGACAGCAACTTCTTAGGAGAAGGACAGAGGAGGCAGCCCTGAGAGTGAGACCTGTGTTTTCAGCACATGCACAGGAGAGATGGAGGGCCTGGGGCAGAGGTAGAGACAAATAGGCCTGTCTATTGACTTTGGTATTTTCCATGCCAAGTAATTAGCTCTTTCTAGAAAGCTCTCAATAGAATTAGAAGGGCCCATTTAAGAGCGCTGCAAAAACTTTCAACCCCCAGGCAGCACCAGCATCGTCCTGTAATCTGAGAACATTCTTCACCCCCTAAATTCTTTCTCAGGATTTGGGATGAAATTATGAAATTATTTTTCCAAATTCTGTAGGAGCCCTAATTCACCTCCCCTTCCATCCATCCATCATTCCTTCCATTCATCGTTCCTTCCTTCCATCCATCATTCCTTTCTTCCTTCCATCCATCCATCCATCCATCCATCCTCCCATCCTCCCATCCTCCCAGTTTCTCATTCACCCATCACCTGTTTCTTTAGCAGGTATTTGTTGAGAATCTACTATGCAGCAAGCATGGTGTTTGAGTCCTGAAGGAAGAGAGAGACAGTTCTTTCCTAATGATATTTTCCTTCTAAGGGCGTTCGTGAATCTTTTCTACCTGAAGTCCTCTAGCTGTAAGAAGAGGCAGGGAGAGTCTCAGTATCTGTTACTAAGGAACATGGGCACGGGTTGGTTTAATGTTCACCGAATTGCCTATTTGGGTGGGGTCCTCATGACCCACACCATATATTCAACTTGGATGGCACCACCTCAGTTGGGATAGTAGACCTTCATGATCTAGGACTCTGGTGATGGCATTCTGGTCTCAGATGGTCAAGGACCAACTGATTCTCATCCTTTACAGCAATGCATCAGGCTCTAACTGAGCTAGTTTAGCTCTGCATCTCTTCGGATGAACTGCAGATCATTCCGCAGATGACGGTTAGAGCCATTTGTGTAGAATATTAACAGCTCAGGACCAGATTAAGGTCATGGGCAAAACTCTTGGCACTGATTTCCTAAGTACGTGGTGCTATGAGGAATTTGGAAATTTTCCGGATCTTGGAACCTTCCACAGGCCCTCTAATAGGGCCTACTCTCTAAAGTTCTTTAAGCAGATCCCAGAGGTCTGCCTCTTACCTGAGCTTCCATTCCCATCGCTAAAGCTCATGAGCAGCAGTGGGGACCAGAGCCCAGGCAGCCCATCTGTCAGCTGTATGATGGCGGTGTGGTAGAGCCACTTCCAGTGCTGTGGTGTCCAGTACTGCTGGCCCCGATTTCTTCTGTGAAGTCGCAGGAACTAGACAGTCATTAGGATTCAGTGGATTTCACAAGCAGCTAGGAACCCACCTACCCACTCTCTTTCAGCCTCCGTCTGACCCCAGGAGCTGGCTGGAGCCAGAATCAAACTCTTGGGCATACCATCTTTCAGCGGGCTGGTAAGGGGCTCCCTTTTCCAGACCTAAGATTCTGTCTCAGACTACTCTTTGGAAGCTAGAGACCCAAGAGCAGGAGTATGGAATTCTCCAGCAGTATCAATCCATCCTGACCAAACAAAACGTATCTTTCCGATTGGTACACTTCCACGCTGGTCCACATATATATTGTGAAATAATGATATTGACCTTGCTCAGGGCACTTTGACTACCTCTGTGTCCTGAGCACCAAAGATGCTATTTTTTTATTATTAAACCAACTTGAAGGTCCCCTTAAATACATGTTTTGTTTTTTTAAATATATGTTTATTGAGTTCAAGAGGAAGGGAGTAGGAAAGATGGAAACAGCAACGAGAATCATTGATCGACTGTTTTCTGGATGCCCCCCTATTGGGGATCGAGCCTGCAACCTGCCCGTGTGCCCTTGACCAGAATCAAACCTGGGACACTTCAGACTCTATCCACTGAGCCAAACCAGCTAGGGAAGAAACATGTTTTTTGTTTTTGTTTTTTAAATTCAATTGGTTATTGGGGAAAACTCCAGCTATAAGTAGTGTTAATTTTCAATAAAACTGGTTAAACATTGAAATCCAGGAAACTATTCAAGTCTGATCATGAAGAGGAAGTTCAGTAAGTGGCTCCGTTTCTTGAGTTATCATATGTAAAAGGGAAGAGCAGTGCAAAGAACAATCAGATAAAAGAACCGAAATCACAGTGCTAACATGTGGTTGCAGAAGTACTGGAGGTCACAGGTAGTGTAAATTCTCTGATTATTACCAGACAGAGAAAAGCTTTATTTTAGGGAGATGGATCATTATGAAGTCATCTGTCTGATCTACAGCCAGTAACACGATCTAATGATTTCATCCCTGGATTATTTTTAATATATAGAATTAGAGATATATGGGGAGCATTTGCTCTGTTAATAGTACAGTTTCCTCCTAAATTGCTTTTGTTAAGTAAAATAATGTTGCATTGGAAGAGAGTGTGTATTTTCTTAGTAATGCTTCACAATTCCTTGTCCTACAATTCAATAAATCATCTTCCACCTGTCAGCACCTATGATCTAAGTTTATTACCCGATCCAGTGAGTAGTAGATAGCTCCTTGGCTGGAGAGCAATTTCTGAAACTAATTTAATCAAAGTGTTTTTATACTACAGCGAACTCTGGCTTGATGTTTCAAATATGTATTGACGTCTTCAGAAAAGTGTGGTTTAATCCCATCCAATTTTGAAATACAATTAAGATTAGGCTTTATGTGATTTCTATTATAGACAGAAAAGCTTTCGTTGCATTAATATTATTCACGTGCTCTTTTATCGAGCAAGCATTTATTATTGGTACCTCTATTGGCACAGCTAGCTGTCTGATAGATTCTGAGATGCTGTAGGGGAATTTTAAAAATTCTGGATTGCCCGGCCAGTGTAGCTCAATGGTTGAGCATCGACCTATGAACCAGGAGGTCACGGTTCAATTCCCAGTCAGGGCACATGTCCCGGTTGTGAACTTGATCCCCAATAGGGGCTGTGTAGGAGGCAGCCAATTGATTATTCTCTTTCATCATTGATGTTTTTTTCTCTCTCTCTCCCTCTCCCTTCCTCTCTGAAGTCAATATAAAATACTATTTTTTAAAATATAATAGGTTGGTTGAAAGATACAATGGAGGACTCTGGTTATAAGGAATCCAGTGTTCATTTTTCAGGGTTGTGGTAATTATAGCTAGCTTCTGCTGAGCAAATTCTAGATGTACTGTCATTTTGAGGACTCTGAATGCCAACTCAGGCATTTGACCTTGATGCTTTCAGAATGAATAGCTTTTGGACTTTTGAGAATGTGTTGTTTTAGTTACACATGCTTGCTGGGAGTGAATTTGGTGGCCATCCGTGGACCCAATTGGCTGGGGAAAAAATAGGGGAATGAAAACCAGCAGTTCATGGAAGAAGATGGTTAGAGCGATAACCTGGGGAAGAAAGGGAAGGCTGAAGCCATCGGGTCTTTCAATGAACCACCAAACAACCTTCGAGCGATGAAGGTAGAAGGCACGAGAAAGAGGTCAGAGTCTAAGATTGTGTTGCGAGTCTCACCTGGACAGTGATCGGATCCTGGGTAAAGATCAGAAAGTGGGGAGAAACATCAAAGGGGCAGATGATGGAGTTTAAAGAAAGCTGAGTTTAAAATGGAAGCATCAGAGCTAAAAGTTTGCATAGACGTGGGAAGGAGAGACAAAGTTCAGGTCAGAGTTGAGACCTGGGATGGAAATTCGAATATTAGCAGGACAGAGGAGAAAGCTGAAGCTGTGAAAGAATTCATGTTTGCTGAGGGAATATGTATCTCGGAGGTCACTATTTTGTCATAATTGTTTGGAGATGGAAAGAACATGTTCTGGTGAATAACTCACTTGTAGTCAAAATGACTCAGTGCTGAAGTCTGCCTTTAATTATAGTAAATGTGTTTGATTCAAAAATGTATTTATTAGCTGTAAAAGTAATACCGTATATTCCAGCGTATAAGACGACTTTTTAACCCAGGAAAATCTTCTCAAAAGTCGGGGGTCATCTTATAGGGTGAGTATATCCCAAACTCTATATTTGAACTGGAAAAGTTGGGGGTCGTCTTATACGCCGGAAAGTACGGAAGTTCGTTCGAATGAAAGGAGCACATTGGAGGAAGACAGTGGTTAGTGGAGGCCACTACAGCATCTCCCATCACCGTTTAATGGCTGAGCTGTCTCATGCTTCTGCCTCTCTGAAGTGTCCCATCACAGTGGTGAACCGGGTCACCGGCATTTGAAAATCCAGTGACAAAAGTCACACCGAAAAGCCTGAGGGGAATGTTGAGCCGTTTTGCTTGCAGCTTGATGCATGTTGTGTCAGGCCAGATCTTACAGAGGTGCACGGACTCCAACTAGTCGGGGGCCGGGGGGGGGCATTGCTTCTTCATCATAAACAGATGAGTGCGGGTCCTCTGCTGGCTGGCTGCCCTCTCCCCCTTTCAACACCACTTACATGTTGTACAAAAACTGCATTTATAAATAATTGAGAATACACTAGGGCACCCTCACCGAGATTTTTTTTTTTCTGGAACATTCTGAACATCTGAGTTCTATCTGCGCTTTTATTAGAAAAAGCGATTCAGAATTGCCAATGACAATGAGGTAAAAAGCAGGGCTGGCTGAGGTGCACCTCTCTTCCCAAAGCTCCCTCCGCGGAGACATTCGGTCACATCCCCCCCGCTCCCCAGTTTTCCTCCGGGGCTGCCTGTTCCCCGCTATGTCCTGGCCAGCACTCTCTCCCGTTCTGCTTCCTGCCCCCCAACAGACACTGAAGGAACTAGGGAGAGGCCTGGGGACAGAGACTGAGTCATTGGACCAGAGGTGTCCTGAGAAAGGGGAGATGCAAAGGGCAAGCAGTACAGGGGTCACTTACCAGCCTCCCCAGCTTCTCCTCTCTTTAAAAATTGTCATCTTCCTCTCCTCCCTACCTCCCCCCCCACACACACTGAAGAATGTTCCATTCCAATAAGTGGTTCTCAAACTTGAGCGCTCAGGAGCACTGCCTGGAGGACTTACTGAATCACAGGTTCTGGGCTCCACGCCCCAGTTTCTGATGCAGCATGTCTGGGGTGCGGCCCAGGAATCTGCCTTCCAGCTGGCCCTCCGGGAGGCGGCCGCTGGCCACGCTGCGTCTGGAGAACTGGTCTCCACTCTACACTCTACGACAGGACAGAGGAGACGCCAGAATTCATCATGTTAGAACTGGGGCTCCTCCCAGCTCTCTGAATATCGGGTAGTTTTCTCTTGCTTACCGGGCCAAAACCAAATGGCTCAAACGTATGTATTTTTTCCGAAGCCACATTTATTCTTCGGCTTTCTCTCTCACACAACATGGCACGTGTAAACTGAAATCTATTCCAGGGAAATGAGAATCAGTTCATTTCTGAAATACTACATTGCCCCTTAATTTGCCTTTAATCATGTCCACACAAACCAACGCGGAAATTGCCTCATCATTGTGGGTGCAGCGCCTCAAATTAGATCATGAACTCTCCAGGTTTGGATTTTGATTTTTGCTAGTGGACAGGTGGCCATCCATCACAGAAACAGCACTATGGACCGAGGGGAAGGAACGAGATGCTATTACTGTGGTTTCCACCATTGCAGATCTTTGCGTTTCACCTTTCAGAGTACAGGGGAGTGTCTACTTTTCCGGGCAGTTGTATTGCCTGAGATGGCTTTTTATTTTATTGTTTAAAGTATTACAAATAGTAGTACATATGTCTCCTTCCTCCCCCCCATTGACCTTCCCCTGGCCTTCCCCCACCCCTCAGCACATGCCCTCACCCCCCTGAGCTGACTTTTAAAAGAATCTGTGTAGGCAGCGAATCTATTCTTTTGTCATCAGAGTTCTTAAATTTTCCCCCTAAACCTTTGATTTACTGTGGAAAGAATCCTGGTGAATTGGAAACATCTGTTACATTTCTGGGGAATAATTATTGTTCAAATCAATAAATTTGTATGAGACTAATACTATTGCAGAGGGTAAATCGAGGGGACCATTCAGGAGTTCTTTTTAGACATTGGGAACACTTGAATGATATGACAAAGCATTTCCCTATATTTAAAAAAAACAACAAAACACCAACAAACCCTCTGAATTGCTTAACGCTAAGAATCAATATTCCTTGCTAAGCACTCTTTTGTAAAGTTCCTGAGATTTCCTATCAGAAATTTGTAAAAATTCACACTTCTAGCTACTTCTACTTATAATTTTATAGCTGGACTTATTATGTACATACACTACATGATGAAAGTATTCCTTTTATTCTGTATAAATCGTAAAGTGTAACACTGATAGATTGAATACATGACTAAGTTTTGCTCACTGTATCACAGATCCAGTGACTTAGCCACCTGAGTCCTCCATTTTGAGCAGTGGTTCTTGTACCTTGCTGCCCATTAGAATCTCCTGAGGAATTGTAAAGATCCCAATCCACGGACCTCCCCCCAGTAATTCAGACTCTGGCGGGGAAGGGGGTGTGGATTAACATGGGGTTCAGGTGATCTCAGGTGCAGTCCCGTGTGGGAACCCCTCACCTGGGCGGCCATCATTTGCTTCCTCTTTTCCATATTGTCACGCTTCTTTCATTTCAACTTAATCCAAGTTACCTTGATGGGACAGAGGCAGCGTCAGTGCCACTAAATGAGAAGGAAATGGCTGATAAAGCTGGTTAAGTCAGGGACAAAGGATGCAATGAACTCCAGGAATTTGAGATTCAGACGTCTAAAACCCAAAGGAGATTCTGTCTTCGATGGGAACTCAGGGCTGAAATATGACGGCATGCCTTCATGTCCATCTTTTGTTCTTTAGGCTGCCCCAAACGGAAATTTTCTCACATAGCATCGATTTTTGTAAATTCTTAACAGACCAGACCCACTTTGGATGGGATAGAACCGTAATCTATTTTTTTTTGAGTCAAAGAGTATAACCTTCCGTGGCTTTAATACTTCTTGCACCACCCAGATGGGAATATGAACTTTCTGAGCAATAAGAATCTTTCCTGGGAATGCCACAAGTTCAAGAGCAAAGCTGACGTGTTGAATGTTAATAATCATTTGACCAGCTGGTACAAAAGTGTTACATTCTTCTAAAACCTAAAAATTTGAGAAGATGGATATTGCTATAGAAACAAAGCAAATCATAGTTAACCTGTGCAAAATTGTTAGATCAGAGACTCAATTCTAATTAGTTTAAAATGTATTCAGGATATTCACTTCACCTAACAGGAAGTATCTGCAGTCCTAAAGTACCGACTTAGAAAACAATTTGGTCTTCCCACAGTATCTTAAAAACAAAAATGTATTTCCCTTCATCGAAGGCTAAGCATCCACCAGGAGACATTCAGATCGGGTCACAATGTTGGATGGTATCCGTTAAACCCTATTCCAGTAGAAAGGCCAGGACGCGTTCTTTAATGAGGATCTGGCAAAGTCATCATCTACTGAAGACGGAGGAAAGGGCATACGATCAAAATCACTCAGTCTCTGAGTGATGGAGGCAGTACAGCTTGAAGTGACATCTACAAACAGCGTGTATGACATCCGTCAATATCGGGGGATTTGATAGACATTAATTATCTAGTGTTCTAAGCCCCTTTGAGGTGTGTTTTATAATTAAGAACAAAGGAGAATAATATGGATGGAAACAGCAATCAGTGAGTAATTCCACATTTGGGGTGCGCTTCCAAACCCAACGCTTTATACTTCTTCGCGGAATGAAAAGAATCACTAATCCTTGCGCTGTGCCTTCTCCACTCCCTCTTGCTCTCGCAACCGTCATCCAACTTAAGATCCTTTCTTAACTCTTTCCCAGTCTGTATCTTCTGCTTTCCTGAACAAATGTTGACAGAGGAATGTATTCAGACTCTATATTTTCCCATGATTAATGCGATTTTTTTTTCTTATGAGTTAAAACGTATTGTGCTAGCCAACAAAAAGAGGTAAAAAAGGATAGGCTTTGGAATTTTGAGGACCTGAATGATTGAAATTTGGGGCATATTACCAAACTGTCCTAGCATGGGTTGAAAATATTAAGTGAGTTGAGTTATATTAAAAATTGTAAAGGGTTTGGCCCAACGAAGAAAATATTCTGTACTAGTTAATTAAAAGTTTGGATTGTTTTTAACAGACCTTGTGATTTCTTCAAGGTGACATCACTTTTATGGGAAGGGCCGATACTCAACTCTTGTCCTTGCAGCTCAGAGCGGCAGCTGAAAACCCATAAACACCTGGGAGTGTCTGTGTCCCATAAACTTTATGGACACAGAGATTTCCATTGTAGATACCTTACTGTGTCACAAAATTTTATCCTCCTTTTGATTAAAAAAAATCACATAAAAATGTTTTTAAAAAAGTTCTTAACTGGCTAGCCAGGCCAAAACAGGCAAGTGGGCAGGATTCGGCCTGCGAGCTGTAGTGTGCAGGCCCTGGTTTAGGAAACTAAAATTTTCCCCAACTTGGAATCTTTCCTTTGAGAAAAAATAAATGTCTATGAGTCTGTTTTGCAATATTTGTATGATCCTTTCATCATCTGATTGATTGTAGACTGAGAAATTGGTCGCGTCTCTTGAGTCGGCCCCGAGAGTCTACTGCTGGGGCCCAGAGTGCGGTGCTGAGCAGGATTCTAGAACCGAACAGGGGCGACTGGGCAGAGAAAGGCAGCGGCCAGCTGCCACCTGGGGCCTTGATGGCTGTCCCCCTGCGCTCTAACCTCAGGAAATACTTCCTAGAAATTCCATCGATAGAAGTTAGAGTCATTTTCTCTGACACATTCAGCTACCGGCATCAGCTCTGCATGGAGATCACTCTTTTTAAGTTATTTTCAGAGGTTCTTAGGAGTTCAGCTTCCTCTCCTCAGTATTGATTCTCAAAACTAACTAATGTGTCTATCGGCCCGTTGCTCGCTCTCTCATAAGCAGAAATAGGGCTGCGGGTGGGGCGTGAACAGAAAAGGCCATTCACGTCTCTAACACCTGTACGCTAGTTGTTGCCATTGGAGCTGATAACATAAAGGAACATTTCTAAAATTTTAATTTATCTTCCTTCAAATTCGAAAGCTCTTCTAGACCATAAACGGTATGTGAAAATGATTCTCTGTGTCTTATTGACTACCAGTTTAGAATAACCTCCTGATGATAGGATGTATGGGGCAGAGTCTGTGGAGTTCATATAGAAATATCAAATAAAACCTGACAAGGTAAATACGCTCTCACATATCAACATGGCTTTAACTCGCCGTCCGTGGAACCCTAGACTTAAATTTGTATGCAGATTGGGGTTTTATTATGTTTTGCCGTTCCCTGGGCGACCTAGCTTGCGAGGGCAGTTGGAAAGGTTAAGTCTCAGACCCGCTGAAAAAAAGGCATTAAGAAATAACAGCGACATAAATCAAGCGCATTTGCGGTCTGTCAGGAGTTGAACCTGCAGATAGCCTTAAACTCCCGCAAGGTAATTAAAACATCTGAAGGGTTTCGTTACAGGTAAAGAATCGATGCTTTCATGCAGGTGGCATGTGTTAATCCGGGGGTGTTTTCCTATGAAGCGTCGCGATTCAAGCTCCCGAGAAGGAAATCGGTGGCCGGTGGCACTCGCCGTGCTCATATCCTGACGGTGCCGGAGCCGTGGTGTTGGGTGTCAGGGCTGCCAGCACAGTTCCTGGCTGTCGCTGCGAGCATGATGGACTGAAAGAAGCCAGATCCGTGTTTGCCTTGAAAGGCATCCAGGCTTAATATTCTACTTGAAAGCCGTGCTGCAGCGTCGGCTTCGGAATAAGGGCAAACATTCTTTCAGGCCGGACAACCCCGAGAGGAATTACTGACCTCTCCTGTTTCAGGCATACATTTTAATAGTAGCGCTCAATGACAAGTCATTAATTCCCTGCAACCCGACTCCGAGGCCCCGGTCCCCAAAGGCTGAAACCGGGGGGAGGAGGGGGTTGTCTGCTCGCCTCACTGTGTGATTGGGCAGCGGTGTGTAGAAGCACAGAGCTCATCTGTTAAGTCCGATTCACTGTGCTCGGCTTGTGCCCGCATCTACGCCCCAAGGCTCGTGTTGAGACTGGTCCTCCCGCGGATGGTTCGATTATCAGCTCAGACCAACCTTAACGGAGGCTGAGTGTGAAAAAAGGCATTGGAAGTGCAGGCATGAAGAACAGACATTAGCCGAAGCTGGTGTGGCTCAGTGGATAGAGCGTCGGCCTGCGGACTGAAAGGTCCCAGGTTCGATTCCGGTCGAGGGCATGTACCTTGGTGGCGGGCACATCCCCAGTGTGGGGCGTGCAAGAGGCAGCTGATCGATGTCTCTCTCTCATTGATGTTTCTGACTCTCTATCCCTCTTCCTTCCTCTCTGTAAAAAAATCAGTAAAATATATTAAAAAACATCTTCTAAAAAAAAAAAAAGAACAAACATTACAGGACCAATGAATCATCCTTCCTGCATAAAGTACCGGTATGCTGGCGAGCGCGTTCTTAAGAAACACGTTTGACAGCTTGGTCTTTCACAAATTCGACTTTTCCCCAGTCTTGGGCTCAACAGTGAGAAATCCCCTCTGCCTCCTTGCGCCTCTGCGTTTCGAAGGATGGTCTTGAATGAGTTCTATTCCTCTTCTTTAGTGATGGTGGTAAGACGGGTATGTTGAACTTATAAAAGCCTTCTCCAGCTAACAAATAGCCTTAGCACATTCTTTTCCTTCGCAGAGGAAGACTTCTAGGGGAGGGGGAAATAGACATCGAATTAGTACATTAAGGCTAGGAGCAATGTGACTTTGGTTCTAGAGAGAGTTTGGATCAATGACCATCGCTAGACTATTTATATATAAACCCCTGTTGATAGAAATCTGTTCCACAGTATAGTATCTGCCTTTCTAGAAATCTCGTGGTTGAAGGAGTGACATGGTATTTAGAATGCTTCTACACTACAAGCCCCTCTTCCTGGGTTCAGACTCACCCACAGGGGTAGAAGGCACTATTGTAACAATCTCTCGGAGCTGGTAAATGAACTGACTAGTTAGTGGATTTACTACCTTAGGTTTCGGGAGGGCTGCCCAGTGAATAGTCAGTTGCCCATGCTAACTGCCCACCAATGAATGTTTGAGGATTGATAACGGGAAGGGACTGAGCAGGGCTAGGAATACAGCAGGTGCTGAATACATACTGTGGTTTGTTGTGCCCTCTCCTTGGCGGCAGGATTATCTTCTGCTGTGAAGACGCATTCCAGAGGAAGAGCATGTGCCCGGGAAGGAGCTTAGCTCAGGAGCCAAATCTCACTCGCCACCTGTTTTTATAAATAACGTTGGATTGCACCGCAGCCCTGCCCGTCATTCACATCTTGCCTATGGCTGCTTTCTTACCAAAACAGCAGGAGAATCCAGGAGTTGTGAGAGTGAGCAAATGGCCCCCAAAGCCGGGAATATTTACCACCTGGCCCTTCCCAGAGCAGGTTTGCTGAGCCCGTTCTCGACTCCAATGCCATGCTGCACGGGGAGGTAGCCATTAGCTTCAGGAAGCAGCTGAGTGTTTGAGACGTGGCTGATGGCACTGGGGGTGGGTTATGTGAGGTAAACACACCGAAGACTCGGCGAAAAGAAAGAAAAGGGAATGTAAATATGGATCACATGGTGAAATAGTATTTTGGATATTGAGTTGGGTAAAACATTATTAAAATTAATTTTACCTATTCCTGTTTCTATTTTTCAACATGACTTAGAAAATTGAAAATGTGACTTGCATTTATAGCTCACATCAGAGTTCCAGTGAGCGTTCTGGTTTAGAGGCTATAAAAAAGGTAGAAGGAGGGAAGGTGAGGAAAGAAAGCAATCTGTTATATTTGCATATAACTTTCAAAAACAATAGAATCTTCTATTGATTTGGCTATTACTTCTCAGAAGAAGTAGTACTTCAAAATAATGGATCAGGTCGTCTTATCGACAGGGTTTCCGTTGAGTTCTCTGAGAAGGAGACCCTGACTCAGAATTCAGATGGGGCGGTGACCTGGGAAGCATGCGTCAGGGAGAGGGGGGGAAGAATGTTCCCGAACATTCCTGTGGGCACCTGGACTCCCCCAGCGCAGCTTTCTGGGCCATTTGACAGAACAGGACTCAAAGCATCCCTGTTGGCAGGTGAGGGACCCCGGGTGTTCATCCACCAAGGGCCAGCAGTTGCTGGTTGAGGGCCGCTCCTACGGGCCTCGGCCTCCCCTCTTCCCTCTCCAGCATCCCCGCCTTCCTGCCTGGGGCCGGATAAAGCCCCAGAGCTGAAAGGAGCAGCTGTTTGCTGCCAAGTCACCAGCCAGCTGGAGATCAGTGACTGTTGGGCCCTATAGTGTCGGATACTGGTACCAAACGGAATGTTTTCTCCGTGATGAAATCCAGGATTTCAACCAACATGTGTATAGTCCCGTGGTGTCTACTCATTTTCTCTGACCTTAATAGCGCCGATCGGTAGGTTCATCATCACTCATACTTTACGGAGGGGAAAACTCGGCCCAGGAGCCGTTTGTCCGGGATAACTCAGCTGGGATGGCAACTCCAGTCTCCTCACTCCACATGGGTGGTCACTCAGGCCTGAATCCTTAGATTTCTACAGAGCCCAGCTCCATGCGGAGATGGAAATACGGTGATGTTCTCAAAGTGCCAACAGGAAACCCAACCTATTAGGGGAAGGGGAACCTGTAGAACTCCTGAGATTGCCACAGGGAAATAGATGCTCATATCCACTGAGTCCCAAGGCTCTTACGCCAAAATGTATTCCCTCTCTTTTGCCAAAGCTCCATCAGAATCGAGAGGTTACAGGACCTGCTGACCGCCACACAGGATGCGAGTGATCCAGCTAAATTCTCGAAAACTCCACAGAAGTCCCTGTAGTGGAAGCCTGTGGACGCGGGGTTCACTGAGGACTGGCTTTGGTTACCTTCCCACTACCCGCGCTCTCTTCAGAAGTGTCAGTCCCTTCGGTATTTCTTGGAAAAAGTCTCTCTCCCAGCCTCATTTCCCTTTATTATCCTCCTGACCGACTCCGTAATGCTTTGCGGACTTCAGTAACACTTGTACTATTTAAATTTGAATAACCCCCGAGGATCCAGATAGGTCACTATGTTGAAACCACAGGCTTTCGTCTGTATATTAGTTGATTAAAAACAGATTTGATACATGATGTATACTTAATCAAGGGAGGGGGAAGCGAGCAGATGTTTGTAAAAGCGAAATGTGTGAGACTCTCTTTATTTGGCTCTCTTGCCGACTCGCTTTAGGAAAGTCATACCTATGACAATTGAACTGTAAACAGTTAGATGATGTGTTTCCCTAGAAATTTCCTGCTCGGAAGGGTCAGCCAGCAAGAAAAGTAAAACGATTCCCTAAGATTGACATGCCAAATGAGGTTGACAAATACACCATAAAGGAGTCATATTTAAACAAAGGACGTTGAGTAATGCAATGCCTCAGAATTGTGCTCTAGTCTCTGACCTTAAAGTGACTAATGGTTGTAATTTATTTAATCCAATCGGTAGGAAAATGTTGGCTTTTGTTGTTGTTGTTAGTAAGAGCTTGGAAAGCCAGGTTTTGTGTTGTTGGGTTGTTTTTTTTTGGGGGGGGGGGATGCAAACATGAAATCATTAAGTTGCACCTAAATTACTGTGTCTGGCTCATTCTCTAATTTTTTTTTGGCATCTCATCCTTTAACTGAGAAACGACCATTTTTTTTCCTCCCTTAAAATATTTATAGTTGAGACACTTTCAGTGTCTCAGAGCCAAAATTGAAGATTTTGTCTTGGTCTTCCTGTCCAGGTAGAATATGCACAAAACCTTCCTCTGAATTCTGAACACATGAGAATTGTAGATAAAATACTTTCAGTGGATTTTAAAGAGTAATAACCAAGCTTACACATAAGTGGCAAGTCTCTAGAAACCAGAAGGGAAAGGAAATGCCAAGTGGTGAAGGGAGGTTGGAGCTGGCCGCTCAAAAGAAGTGGAGATGAGCCAGAGCAGCGAGGACCCGAGAGGAAACAGGGTGCGGTGCATCCTGCCCGTGACAGGTGCCTCCCTGTTCCCCGGGAGGCCACTCCAGGCTCCAGGCTGACCTCCGCCCTCTCTGGAAGCAGAGCCAGCCAGACTTCTTAGGGAAGGAAGCGAGGCGCTGAGTCCAACCCGCGTCTGTGCCTCCATGGACCATGGGTGCCCCTTGGGAGTGCCCGTCTGGGAAAACAACCTCAAGCCCTAGCAACAGAGTGGGCATCTCGCCTGTTTGGGCCATGTCAACCCCCAAACCACAAGGCCGGGAAAAAAATTCACATCCGATGAGCTGTCAGACAAAAATTGCAAGACACCAGGTAAAATCAAATTCAGGGCAAAGGTCTGCAAACACGGGAAAATAGGGATTGCCTCTTCTCAAAAGAGCTTAAGAATAAGTACCCGTATTTTCTGGCGTATAAAACGACTTTTTAACCCAGGAAAATCTTCTCAAAAGTCAGGAGTTGTCTTATATGCCAGGTGTCATCTTATAGGGCGGGTATATCCCAAACTCTCTATTTTAACTGGAAAAGTTGGGGGTCGTCTTATATGCCCAGTCGTCTTACATGCCAGAAAATACAGTATGTTTAGCTTTTTTGAAATTATGGAGGGACTTGCTTTCTGGGAACAGGAACAGAAGGTAATTCAACAAGAAGATGTGATAAAGAACTTACTGGAAATGAAAAATGTGGTTTTTGAAATTTAAACAGTTGTTAATAGAATGAACACTGGCTGGTGTGGCTTGGTTAGCTGGATCATCGTCCCATACACCAAAAAGTTTGCGGGTTCAATCCAACAGTAGTTGATTTGATGTGGGGATATATTCTTTAAATTATTTCCATTTCTGATTCAGATAAAGGAATAGAAATTCAGTGATCTCCTTTCTTCCTAGTTCACAACCTAGAAGGAACCTAAACTACTCATTCAGTTAATTATGCCTCAGTTAATGCAAGAAAGAGGAACCAAAAGAATGAAGGTTGACCGTCTTTTAAGGGTTCTTTTAAATGCACTTTTTCACAATCCAGTTTGAATCTATAAACGGTTGAAACTGCATAGATCTCATTGAGGTTTCTTAAAAAAAAACGTATCAGTTTTCCCTAGTATGAGTGTTGTATAGTAAAATATTAAAAGTATGCAGAATAATATTCTTCCTCTCTTTTTTGAACAGCAAAACTTAGAGAGTAACCTCACCAACCTTATTAAGAGGAACACGGAACTGGAGACCCTCTTGGCTAAACTCATCCAAACCTGTCAACATGTTGAGGTGAGTAGCTCTGTGTAGTGTGTTCCATATGAAAATTACTGGACCTCGATTTTTATACCCTCAACCTTTGTATTTTTAAAACGGGAATCCTCTTAAAATTAGATTTTTTTGCAGGAGCTAAATATATAAGATGGATGAAATTGAGAAGGAACTAGAACCTCAGAGATGCACTTCCCCCATCAGCTAGCTACTTTATCCTGCCCCCCACTTTTATCACAGCATTCCCTACCCAGCTTTATTTTATTTACCATTCCTAATGTAAATTTTAATCAACCTTACAAAGAACAGCCAAGGAAAAGCACTATTTAAAAGGCATTGTATTGGCTGCCATAACAAATTACCAAACTTGGATGGTGTAAAAAAACAACAACACAGTCTGGAGGTCAGAAATCTCAAATCAAGGAGTTGACATGGCCGTTCCAGCTCCCTCTGAAGGCCCTAGGGGAGGACCCCCTCTTGCCTTTTCCCACCCCCCAATGTTTTTGTGGCTGCAGCAGTCTGATCTCTACTTCTTTCATCCAATGGGCTTCACCTCGTGTGTGTCTAAATATAGTTTTTACCAGGGTAAATATGTAGACTATAATTTATTTATGACACACTATTGTTGTTTCTTTATACATCCTTTGGAATAGAAAGAAAATTTCTGTGGGTGAGAAAATAATATCAACTCATTTTAACTTGATTACATTTGCAAAGACCCTGTTTCCAAATCTATATATATAAAAGCCTAAGCAGCCGTACGACCAGTAGCTATGACACACACTGACTTCCAGGGGGAAGACTCAATGCACAGGCATGGAAGCATGAAACAGATTGATGAATCACAGAGGGAAAAGGGGTCCCTTGGCCTGGCCTGTAGGGACCGGGCCAAAACTGGCAGTCCGACATCCCCCCAAGAATCCCAGATTGCAAGAGGGTGCAGGCCAGGCCAGGGGACCTCACCAGTGCATGAATCCATGCAGCAGACCTCTAGTAAGGTCATAGTCACAGATACTCGGGGTTATGCCTTGGGCATATCTTTTGGGGTGCACAATTTAGAACACTACAGGTTATATGTTAAATGCATGTTGGTGGTCAGATATGTTTCTGTGAAAGTGACCACAGTTGCAGTGTGTTGGGATTAAGTAAGAGTGTAGGCAGCAGTGACTGCCAAACACAGATCTTTTTAAAAAAATATTTTTATTGATTTCAGAGAGGAAGGGGAGGGAGAGAGAGATAGAAACATCAATGATGAGAGAGAATCGTTGATTGGCTGCCTCCTGCACACTCCCTCCTGGGGATTGAGTCCGCAACCCAGGCATATGGCCCTGACTGGAATCAACCCCAGGACCCTTCAGTGTGCAGGCTGATGCTCTATCCACTGAGCCAAACTGCCTAGGCCCAGATCTTTCTAACCCTCTGCTTAGATGGATTCACTTTTGGCAATCATCTCTCCACGGAACAATTTGAGCCTTGTTGATTAAACAACATTGTAAATAATAGTGAACAAGCATAATGCTTTCATTATTGTAGAAGAAAGAGAACATGTATTATAGGAATAAATGGATGAACAAAATAGAGTGACCCTGGTGCTGTATTTTATTTTTATGATGTGATGGCATTTGATGTTTAAGACAATAAGAAAGAATTATTTCTCTTCAGTAAAAAAAAAAAAATTACCCGTGTTTTATGGGGAAATTTTACAAATGCTTTATGGTTTGGGTGATTATTTCAATTTTAGCTCGTTTCGTTACTTCTTAAAGCACCAGTGTCTGGTTTCCATTATGGCCTGTAGTCATTTCAGAACAACTGTCTTGCTCCTAATGTAATATTAGTGTGGCTTGAATTTACAAAATGCTCTTCATCCTAACATGTACAATTACATTCTATAATGTTCAAAAATTTCAAATGATAGATGTGTCATTCAAGAAATGTACAAGCAGATTTCATTTTTATTTCAAAAGATTAGAGATTTAGTTGAGATGTACGCTTTTAAAATGAAGCTATGACTGAATGGATTGTAGCGGACTTACGGATGGACACATGGGAGGTATTTGAAGTTGTTCTAGACAAGGAGTAAAGAATACTTACTCCTTTCACTATTGTTGGTTCTGTACACATCCTTTGGAATAGAAGGAAACTTCCTGTGGGTGAGAAAATTTAGTACTTGGAAATTTATTCTAGATAATAATGAAAGAAAATTAATTATGAGTAGAAATAGCATGGTACTAGCAGTGTCTATTTTTACATGTTTTCATACTTACTAATACTTTCAAAGTCTAATTTTCAAAAAAAAATAAGCATCCAGTTGTCATCTATAGTAAAACCTCCATATAACGGACCGATTTGGGGGAAGGAGTAGCCGTTAAAGCCCAAAACCCATGACATAATAAAGTAGGTTTTCCGAAGGCATATGTTACAAAATGACAAACTAGTTAGTTTACCTGTTTTTACTAAGTAGACACGTTTGTGTAATGAAAATGAAGAATGTATAAAACGTTGAGTTTCACAGAAAAGTTGTCCGTATGTACTGTGATTTTAAGTCTGTACTGAATAGGTCTAGTGGATGCATGCATTCACCAGTCCCCTGGAGTACACAAACGCACAGCTGGCACGTGGCTCAGTGCACTGGGGACATCGGCCAACGGGTGAAACTGCTGCAGACAGCCAGGCCAGGCGACAACAGAATCAGTCACTGTGTGCCATGCAGTGTGAGCACGTGCTGAGCGTCTCCCGATTTAAATATGTAACTCCAATGTACTCATGACATGATATTTATGTATGCCAGTGAAATTTATGTCAGTGAAGCTTTCCCCACATATGGTCTATTCACTAAAATTTGTCCAAAATAATAGCGAATTAATAACAAAAATACAACCTGTGAATTTACCGTATTTTCCGGCGTATAGGACGACTTTTTAACCCAGGAAAATCTTCTCCAAAGTCGGGGGGTCGTCTTATATGCCGGGTGTCATTATAGGGCGAGCATATCCCAAACTCTATAGTATTATTAACTGGAAAAGTTGGGGGTCGTCTTATACGCCGGAAAATACGGCAGTTATAAGCAAATCTTGGTAAGAAGCATTTTAAAATTAACAGGGTGTCAGTTTTCACAGGTGACACACATTCCAGGCCTTTTGTCAGTTCAATCAGAAGTACAATCGAAAGGTTACTACAGTAATCAGTGAGTCCACACTGAAGGTGGGGGCGGGGGAGAGAGTGTACAATCGAAGGCTCCCTTCAAGGGATGTCTTGGTGCAAAACGCTCACACGTTCAGGGGAAAGCGTCACAGCGCCGGTAGAGCCCCGAACAGTGGTGGTTAGGCACCCGCGCGATGGTCTTTTCGATCCGCTCAGTGGAAAAGAATTTCACCGTTCACATCCTCTGTTCCTAGACTGTATTTCTTCCCTTTCCTCTTCCTGATGCCGTCCCTGCGCTGCGGTCTGAGCGCTCCTCTGGAAAATAACCCCCATGCCAGCTGCAGCCCAGAAACCCCGAGCTCAGAGGCGCTCTCCATTGTTGTGAGCGAACTCAGTGAGTTCCCACGGAATCCTGAGGAAGTGCCACATCCTTGTAAGTCACACCTCCTTCCTGAGATTCACTCTGCTTTTCTGTAGAGGTCTCCCCCAGCCCCATTGTTTCCAGAACTTGTTTTTAAAGTCAGGGCAGGCAGATGAAATGGGTTTTTTGGATCGCTAAGCACCAAATCTTTGAAAAACTAGAGATGAAGGGTAGGAAGGCCCAGGCGGTTTCGGACTCAGGAGGTAGAGGCACTGAAAGAGCAGATTCAGCCACACGCCCGAGAAATGCTCGTGTGGGATTCTCAAACCTTGTGGGTTTTTAGTCACTGGGTTTGGTTTCTTCAGGAGGAAATACAGTGGAACATTCAAACTCAGTGGGAGGAGTTTGAAGGCAGTTATATCGGGGATGGAGGACAAACCGATGGGAAGTGATCAAAATGCGGGTCAGCTGGAGAACTTACCATGTCTAGGTCACATTTGGACTTTTCCTCGTCATCATCTCATCCTTTTAAAAACCAGAGGACCAGCCAAAACCGGTTTGGCTCAGTGGACAGAGAGTCGGCCTGCGGACCGAAAGGTCCCGGGTTTGATTCCGGTCAAGGGCATGTATCCTAGTTGCAGGCACATCCCCAGTGGGGTGCGTGCAGGAGGCAGCTGATCGATGTCTCTCTCTCTCAACAATGTTTCTAACTCTCTATCTCTCTCCCTTCCTCTCTGTAAAAAAATCAATAAAATATATTTAAAACACACACACACACACACACACACACCAGAGGACCCAATTTATTCGCTAAGCAAATACTTAGAACCACCGATGGGTACCAAATTCTTCACATATTCTGATTATCGGGTTCTTTCACAGGGAATACATCACCTGAGCACGCAGTCAGTGTTCACTGGGGGATGACGGGGACCATTGACTGAACCCACAGTGAGACCATAAGGAAAAGCTCCAGAAGGGGGACTGATTGTCCCCGCAGTTTGGAGAAGAGAAAGGCCCAGCTGACCTCAGCATCCTTTCCCGGGTTCAAACCAGAAGGCCGGCCTCCAAGCCGGCATCCCATGAAGCCCTGACCCTAGCCCCTCCGGCTTACTTTGCCTTGTTTGCGATAACTTTTTTAAAGGTTCCTTTTGCTATCATTTTTCACACCCAGTTTTGAAAGCATTTTTTATTTTAATAGGAAGATTGCTCTCTTACTGGCTTTCTCCGAGTTTTTTCAAGGTTAGGGGACATGTGGAGTGACAAAGTTCCGGTAGGTGAGGGGAAGAGGGTGATGGTAACTTAAGAAATGGTAAGCCGAAACTGGTTCGGCTCAGTGGATAGAGCATTGGCCTGCGGACTGAAAGGTCCCAGGTTCGATTCCGGTCAAGGGCATGTATCTTGGTTGTGGGCACATCCCCAGTAGGGGACGTGCAGGAGGCGGCTGATCAATGTCTCTCTCTCATCGATGTTTCTAGCTCTCTATCCTTCTCCCTTCCTCTCTGTAAAAAATCAAAATATATTTTTTTAAAAAAGAATAAGAAGAACAGGTTGTGACAAACTTAAGAAACGGCCATCATAGGACTAACTCAGCTTTCTCATGAGATATGGGTGGTTGGTTGGACTCTGGTCAGAGAGTCAGAGGTGCGAGAGTAGTGATGCCAGAGGAGAAGGTGATTGTCCGGCAGAAAATGGGGTCCCCGTATTGCTCCTATGCATGCTCTTCATAGACGAGCCTAATCCCAACCAGGCAGCGTTTTGTTATGGAACCAACTTCCGTAGTTTCTGGTTCCCAATATCGAGTTTAAATTCTCTTTCTCAATAAATGAGTAAAAAATCGCTTTGCATGACGGTCGAGCTGAAATTCCCTTTGTCACCGATCCTGAGAGAAATGGGACACAGCATCTTTTACCTTCATCTGATTTGCTTCTATCCTTCATTGCTAACTGCCAGAGCGAAAACTGAAGATCTTTGTTCTGAGTTTGAAATTCCCCAGCAAAATAATTGAGTCACGCATATAAAATGTGCGTTAACAAGAGCATAATTGCAGCACTGGTGACTTTTGTTTGAGACGGAAAGATGAAACGGTAAACGCGGCTATTTGGAAAGCCCGGGGCTACCACTGAATGAATGCAAAGGGCTTTCCGGGAGGAGCGGCGCAAATAAAGATTTTTACAATTTTTACAAGCCGCTGAGGTAACTGCCCAGCCGAGGAATTTATGACAGAGCTTTTAACCATGTTTTTAAAAGTATGGTCACTAGATACAGCAATTGCATATATATGAGGTGATGAAAACTGTCCTGGTAGCCTAATTCTCTACCTGGGCAGGCTCTGTACCGGCTGTGGTCAAGTTCAAGGAAGCCATAGGTTGCAGGTGTCGGGAGATGGTGACTATTTCCAGCGGCTTCAGGTCCACAGTAAGGCGTAGCCTGCAGGGTATTGATAGGAAAAGCAGTCTGACTTACGCAGATGTGCACAGAAATACTAATGACCAATGGCCCATCACTTCCTGATTTAATCATCCCAATAACCATTGAGGGTGGATGTCATTCGCATCACCAGAGGGATGTGGCTTGAAGCCAGATACGAGAATTGGCCAGTAAAGAAACGGATTGAATCCGATCAAGTAGTAAAACCACCGGAGTGGGTACTGAATGCCAGCTACTCAAACCAGGCGATAGAGTTGAAAGAGATGATTAATAAGTTAGATTCCGCCAAAACCGGTTTGGCTCAATGGATAGAGTGTCTGCCTACAGACTGAAGAGTACTGGGTTGGATTCCGGTCAAGGGCATGTACCTTGGTTGCGGGCACATCCCCAGTGGGAGGCGTGCAGGAGGCGGCTGATCGATGTTTCTCATCCATGTTTCTAACTCTCTGTCTCCCTTCCTCTCTGTAAAAAATCAATAAAAGTATATTAAAAAAATAAGTTAGATTCCCAGGGGAATTCTCATGGCAGGGAACAACGCCATGTGCTGGGGAAGTAAAAATGCTGTCCAACCCACTAACAGGGGCCTGGCGAGCACGCTACTGCGGTACCGGTAGACCCTTGGGAATTACTCTCAAGTCTCTGGCCATTAATCCTTGACCTAGAACTTCAGTTCCTTTGAGATGACGAGTTTGCTTTCTTTAGAAAATAAAGCTCCTTTGCTCTTCATCCCCTAAGAGGTTTGAGAATTTTGTATACAGATGGAGACTCACATAATATCCATAGAATCAATATTTTGGGTAACAATTTAGGACTAAAACATATCTGTGTTTTAAGGATTTGTAGCATGTAAGAGAGTCTGACACATTACAGACATTTGACAGGTAAGCTTTGAGATTCCAGTCTGAAACATGTAATTCATGTTAGACCTGCGATTTTAAGCTGTAAGCATAAAACAGTTTGTTTCACACCAAAATGGCAATGTTCAAGAGAGCTCGAGTTTCACTACGTTTGTAAGTTTAATTTATTAGATCTCTAAGAGCTACTTAAGATTTGGGAAGGTTACCTTGTTAGGATTTTATTTTGACCCCATTAGGTGTTTAAAGCGCTAATAAACGAAATTGAATATGTTACATTTATAAATGCAATTTAAAATGTTACAGGAATTTGGTGATAAAAACCTGAATAATGATTTTTATTTAGATGGAGTGAGAATTTACTGGAAGAGGGGCTCAAGTGTACTTTCTGGCATGATAGAAATGTTCTATACCTCATCCATAGTCTTGTGCAGTGCGCTAAGTGCAAGAGATACTAGGAAAAGAAAGCTACCATCCTACTTCCCAGAGTCCGGCCAACTAGGAGAGGGAATAGACGGCATTTAGGGCCTATGAGAATTTCTGCCCGGGGACTGTATCTGTATCAACAAATCACCGCGTAGTTTTCCTTAAGCTTTTGAGTGCAAGTTATGAATCTCATTATTCTACTCATAAACCTGTGGAATTTTATAAAGCCAAGAATAATCACTCTCAAGAGTCCTTAAATCAATGTTTGATTAACCCAAGTTGTACAGACTCCACTCCATTGAACAGTCAGTTCCAACTCTAAATCGTTGATTAAGTGCCATATAGATTTTTTTTTAAATTGGGGTAAAATTTACATACAGGTCCTCGAGTGGCACTTGACACACTGTTGGCACTCAACAATTCCATAGGGTTGCTTTGAGTATTGCCACTGGGACCCCAGTAACAGCCTCCTCGTTCATGGAGAAATCAGAGCATCCTTCTTTCCTCTCGCTGTCATTCCTGAGCTACTAAGACTATTGCAAAGAGCTCTGAGAACCTGTAGCGTTAGCCACTTACCCTTGAAGCAGAGAAAGAAGTAAACCTTGACACTGAGAGGCAGGGGCTGCATGGACAGTTGAGTTCGCTGCCAGGATCGTAAGCACGGAATGAAAATGCCTGGTGGTTCCCGGGGTGATAAACAGGGTTTGCAAGGGTAGCCTTGGCTTGTTTCTTTTGGGTGCAAAATTTTTTTTTCGTTTAGCATGTTATCTGGAAACTAGCGGCCTAGTGCACAGATTTGTGCACATTTAAAGGAAATTAATCAGAAGAAACATTTTAATATTGCTATTTGCCCTTTCTCTATAAAAGAAGTGTCAACCAAATTTATGATTGACAATGACAGAGCAAGACACAGGCGTGCGTTTGGCACCAGGGAGAGCTTTATATGTATCAGGCATGTGCAAGTCACCTTAGCCTTTTATAGATATAGAACAAACTTGTTGAATTAGACCTGCTTTCTGATTTAGCAAAACTTTTTCTAGCTCAGTGAAGCACCCCAGCTTCTCTTTCAGCTAATTGTCAGCAACACAGCAGTAAATATCAACACGAAGCAGGTTATTATTGTAGATCATTCAGGGAGAACAAAGGGTAAAATATTTAAGTGCAGCAGTGTTCAACTATATTCTGTGCAGTGAGAAAACCTGAAGTCATTTTCAAGGTCCACCATTTCTTACCTCTTTTCAGTCGGGTTAAGTTTCTAAACTTTCTAAATCTCCATTTTCCGGCTGATGAAAAGACAATAGGATTCCACCGAGTCTCCTATCTACCTCCTCCAGGACTTCTGTGAGGATCAAATGAGATGAGGTGTAGGAAAACGCTTCGCAGACATTTGGTTAAAGTATAAAATGTTTGCACCTGGCTATAAAGCAAGTCATGTTCCTGGGCTGAAGGAACTCCAAGGAGGCTAGTTGGTAGGGAGAGGAAGCCAGGTGTTGCTACATGACATCATTACCTGGCAGCCACAGCTACCATTTTCAGGCTGGGCTGGGCTGTGGACTGTATTTTGCACTATGAGGTCTTAGCAGCGCTGGCTGCGATTTGGTGGGCTGTCACCCCAGGGTGGTGCCGGGCCTTTGTCCCATTTGGGGGAAGCTGAGTCTTGCTTTGTTGGCGCCAGATCTGTGGTGCTGTTGCTTCGTAAATGGTCAGTCTGATTCACGGCAGCTCCTGGTGTTGAGGTCTGCCCCCTGGTGCTCAGTGCACATCATAGTGACCAGTCAGATGGTCAGAGGGACACATAGCATATTAGCCTTTTATATATATAGAACCGGAGGCCACAGGGATGAGAGCCTAAATTAGAAAGGTGATTTTTTTTCATGCCCCTCTTAATGAGAGAATGGCTGCCAGGGAAAAAAAAGTGCCAACAGATGCCCAGAGAGCAGCGCCAGTGCTAACCTGGAGTCAGGCTCTGGCTACTCCAACAAAGGGTCGCTTTAATTTTTGCAGAATAAAGTCTTTTTTCCTTCTGTTTTTCATGAAATAGCCTTAAAGAATTCCTCTTGTTTGTGGTCTCCAAAAAAATGAGAAGTATGCCCATGAGGCCAGCTCTTAAAGGTTCCATTAACCAACAAGAAGGCTTTGTTCTTGGTGAGAAAATTAAAGCAAGCCGTGTTTCCACTACCTGGCAGGGTGCTGCCTCCGCCGTCCTTATGCTGACAGTCCTAAAAGGAGCGTTCTGCTACCAGGTAGGAGAGTGAGAAGGCAGCGTTTGTCAGGTTGGCCTGTAGAAATATAGTTACTCTTTCAGATAATGGGGGAATCCCTAACTCGGGTTTTTTTCAAATCCAATTCCACTTGCAGAAACTGTACCCATGGAAGCTTAAGACTGGAGAGCCGTGGTTTTAGAAAGACACTAATTTCACCGCAAGTTGGAATGATGGAAAAGTGTGGGGCATCTGGATAAGCAAATGTACATCTTTAGTCCAACTTACTGGATTTCCTGTGCTTTTTCCCAGGCAGCTGTGCCTGCCATTGCTCAGACTGAGTCCCATTCACGGTCAAGTGCAAGTGAACGCTTGTAGGTAGACTGTGGCCCCAAAGTCAGGAGTGACCAGGGTGAGGCCAGAAAGCGCTGTGAAATGAGAGCGCTGTGAGCACTGCAATTGGTCCTCAGTGGTCGGAGTTTCAGAACAGTGATTTTCAACCAGTGCGTCTCAGGGATTTCTAACACATGCGGCACCTGGCTGGTCAGTCAGGGCACTGACTTCTTTTCTTTTAGATTGTCAGGTAAAAAAATAACAACAGCCAGCACCATAGCCATCTGGTGTGAATGAATCAAAATTATACCTATTTTTTTGTGTGTGTCACATCAACAAAAATTTATTTTGGAGTGCCGCAGACTTTTAGTAATTAGCTCTTGTGCCATGAGATTGGAAATCGCTGATATAGCCAAAACCAGTGTGGCTCAGTGGATAGAGCGTTGGCCTATGGACTGAAAGGCCCCAGGTTCGATTCCCATTAAGGGCACGTACCTTGGTTGTGGGCACATCCCCAGTAGGGGGTGTGCAGGAGGTGGCTGATGGATGTTTCCCTCTCATCGATGTTTCTATCTCTATCTCCCTTCCTCTCTGTAAAAAAAAATTAATAAAATATATATTTTTTTAAATTAAAAGAAGAAAATTGCTCTTATAGAAGGAGCTGGACGAATGGGCCCCCTGTGCCCTCTGCCATCCATGAGAGCCCTTCTTGAAAGCCACCAGATTGTAGCCCCTGAAATGGAAGCACCCCTGTCTGTAGCTGTCAGTGCCAGCCAGGCCCATGCCCTCTGGCCTGAGCGCTTCCGGCTGCAAACCCCTATAACTTGGCCTGGGGCTTCTTGCCCATCCACTGCCAGCAGCCTTCAGCAGCCACTGATGGAGGACGTTAGCTGAGCACCACTCTTCCTCCCCATCAGCTCGAGTGTCTGCACTGAGTCCCGAAGCCACCCACTGGGATTCACTTCCGATGGCCCCCAGTGGTCTTGGGAAGGCACGCTTCACCAGCTCCATACTGTTCCTTATCTCACTCCCCCACCCACGACTGGTATTTCCTAGCAACAACTTGTGCCTCCAGCCTAGTTCCATGCCCTGTTTGGAGAACACAATCCGCAGATCCCCTCTAAAATGGGATGATAGCACAAATCTCCTTTCCCCGCGTAACCACAGCTCCCATTCATTTCCCTACACTCTCCTCTCTTGCGCTGTATTTGAAAATCAGTTATTTAAAAATCAGTCTACCAGCTCTGCTGGTCCCCTCACATGACACCAGGCAAGATGTTTCATAGATATCACTTGTGGGTACACTAGAAAGACAGACAGAAACAGAGCTTCAGATTTTCCAGTTGTGCTTCCAAGTGCGAGCTTTCCTGGTGATTTCATCCGCCCTATTTCCCTCCCTGTGAAGCGGGGCAAAGAGCAGGGATCCAGTCCTCATTCCTCACACGTTTGCAGCGGAGCAGGTGGCCTCTAGACTTGAGTCACTCAGGCCTGAAGAGGAGCCCAACGTTGTATTTTTCCAGTACATCTCTGTTCAGGAGTCATGGCAAACAACTCAAAAGAATGCCGCTTGCTGAGAAAGGGCATGTGGGATTGAAATGAGTAATGGAAGGTCGTGGAATTGACGCTTCCTCTTTCCATTGGAAACGACTTCCCTTCCCCGAAACACATCACCTCCATCCTCCCCGGCGCTCATTTAACCATCCTCGCTTGAAGTTTTTTGTGTCCTTTTTTTTTTTTTTTAAGTTTTGACCACAATGTCTAAAGGTTAAATGTAAAAATACATTTGTTGAAAATTACATGGAAGTGTCACTTTTCAGAAACTTGATGACAAAGACTTCATAGGGACAAGTGCCCAGGACAGCTGCTTAATTTTTTTTTTTCTGTGTGCCCAACCCAAACGGAAGGGCGTGAAGCATTTGCTTTATAAAGTGTGTAATTAATAAGAGAAAGGAAGGGAGGGATTTATTGTGTTTGAATGAATTATGAGCAACACCTTCCATTCTGTTGCTGCTTTGAAACTGCGTTGAACAGTTACCATTAAACACACACACACACACACACACACACACACACACAGTCTGTGGCATCCATGCTCAGAGTGCAAGCTCGAAGTGCATTGAGTGTTCCCAGGGCAGAGAAGCATTCATTACAACTGACAGAAGTCGGCAGGACGTCACAGGGAAAGGGAAAACCATACTGCAAGTGTATTTTCAATGTCAAACCGAAATCCTCTGAACGCAGTCATTGCAACTGTTCATGCCTCAAAGGAAGAAAACTAATGTTCATCAAGCACCTACTGTGTGCCAGACAGCCTACAGATACTTTCATGGGAAGTATGCAAATGAGAAACACTCTCCCAGAAATTCAACACATTTTCATACCTGCAGCTTTTGGACTACAAAGTCCATAATCTTTTCCTCTGTGTTAGAGATTGATAAATGATGTCCCTAGAGCCAAATGTGACTTGTCACTTCTATAAAGAAAGTTTTATTGGAGCAGCCACGCCCATTTGATTACCATATTTTTCGGCATATAAGATGACTTTTTAACCCAGGACTTCTCAAAAGTCAGGGATCATCTTATACGTCGGGTGTCATCTTATAGGGCGGGTATATCCGAAACACTATATTTTAACTGGAAAAGATGGGGGTCGTCTTATACGCCGGAAAATATGGTACATATTGTCAGTGGCTGCTTTCTTACCACAGCAGTGGCACTGAGCTGTTACAACAGAGACCATATGGTCAACAAAGTTAAATATTTACTATCTAGCCCTTTACAGCAAAGTTCCCCAACTCCTGTTCTTCATCATGGATACTTTGCTCTGTTCTTCCCCTCTCCCTAGTTGCACCAAGAAGGAGCTTTTAAGGATTGTATTTGGAATTTGAAAGTGACCCCCAAAATTCTGGAGTTAGTCCTCATGTTCCACCTTCCAAACCATTATTTTGATGAAAGCTGTAGATGGAAGTTTTGATTCTTGCTAGAAAGTCTCCAAGTAATCAACACAGGCTGACTGGTCCTAGAACCTACCATGTTGCTTCTACATGGACATTCCCAATAAACAGTGTTGGCGATAGTGATAGTTAGCATTTATTGAGTCATTACCACGTGCCAAGCATTTTTCAATGGCGTTTCCTTTGCTAATTTATTTAGTTCTCATCACCTACCTCAGGATTTCTCTGCCTCAGCTCGTGTGACATTTGGGTTACACTAGCTGGATAATTCTTTGGTGTGGTAGAAGCATCTCTGGCTTCTTCCGAATAGATGCCAGGAGCACGTCCTTTGCTCCCCTCTGCTCTACCCTCATTTGTGACAACTGAACATGTCTCCAGCCATTGCAAATATCCCCTGGGGGAACACCTGGTCTACCAGGTAACATTTGGTATTTTCTTCATGATGCAGATGAGGAACTTGAGAAATGACTAGTTTAGGCAAATGCCCAAGGACTTCCAACATGTCTTAAGGAAAACCTGGCATTCAAGCTAAGGAAGACTTCTTAAAGACCCTGAGTTCTGAGTTACTTCCTTGTCTGGCCCTGTTCACACTAAATTATCTCACCTTGTTTGATGGTTTTGTTTTACTGAAAAGCTAACATCAGCCTGGAGGAGCATGTGGTGTGTGCTACTCCCGGGAAAAAAAATTTCTTGTGTGAAGCTTCAAAGTCATAGGCATTAGCGGTGGCATTCTGGTTGGACAGTTTTATTGTATCGTTATAGTTGTGTTTCATTTCTAAGAAGACTTCTCTTGCCCAGTTCACCACAGTGGGTTGCCATTTTCAATAGCATCTCACTCCCTCTCCAACATCCAAGCTTCATAATCTTGGAAACCTCAAGAAAAGAGGATTTATCCTGAGATTCCTGGGAACTATTTTTGGTTCTCATCACAGAAATATAGCAAAACCCTCTGGAGAGTTAATCAATATGTAAAGTTTCCACCTCATCACTCTGATAAAGGCTGGAGGACATGTAGCTTCTTTCCATGCCCCACTACCGCTACATCCCACCAAAAGCATCTTATGAAGGGATTCCATTTTTGTTCTTCTGCAAAGCCTTTCTTGGACTTGAAAAGTTGTAGTCAAAAATTCCCAATATTGAAGTCACATATGAAATATTGTAAAATACTGTTCGGTACTTTGGCTTCTTCTCCAAAGACAGGGACCCTGGGAACTCGCGCATGCTTCTCGCTCTCATCAGCTTGAGCGGGGCCCACAAATACTTGACTTTGGTGTGAGGGGGTTTCAGGGTGAAGATTACATGTAAACATATTAGAGGAATTACAGTAACACAGGCTGCACTTAGTTCTGCTTGGCTCAGTTTTATATACAAACTCAAGCATTAGAGTCCCTTCCATTGTTCCTCTGGCGGCTCTGTCTCGCTTCTGCCCCGGGGTCTGGAATGTTCATCTCAGCTGCCTTTGGCAGTAAAACCCCAAGCGCCCTCAGATCCTCAGATTTCTCTTTGCACCTGATCAGGGTCCACGCAGGGCAGAGAGCCCACGTCAATACAGGTTTTCCCTGGCCCCTTACCTCCCTGGCCCCTCACCTCCCTGGCCAGACGTTCTGCTTACCTGCAGCTCATTGGTATTTCAGCTGCTTCAGCCCTGGGCAGAGTGGAGTGAAGTCCCCCGTGTTTGTGTTTTTGAGCGCGATGTCATTGTTAGGGACATACATAACACCATGAAAGCAGAGTGTGATTGGGAGGTAATAACCCCAACCCCTTATATTTGCATGCAGACAGAAAATTACATATCCTTATCAATAGAGAAAAATGCTATTGAATTTAAACAGTGACATCCACAGAGAACATATTTGCAAAGATGCTATCTGTTGATGTTGCTGTTTGCTGTATTTGAACCTTTCGCAAGGTCACCTTCCTTTGAATCACGGTCCCGCATCGCTTTGGCCGCAAGGACTGATTTTAGGCAGGTTTGTAAAGTAAACATTTGCCTTTTCACCCGCCCCCCCCCCCGCCATCCCCCCCATTGTTGGTGGTGATCTCAACCTCGGTAAGGTTGGGGTTCTGACACCAGAGGGGCTGCCATTTGAGCGTGCAATTTGTAGAGTGCAGGAAGGAGGCTGGGGTGGTAGGGGCTCTTCTGGGCTGCGTGGATAAAGGGGTGCCCTTCGCCAGGAACTGAAGGTGAAGGGTGGCCGGCATCATGCAATGCCAGCGCCCCTCTTTTCTCTGGAATACCGTTTCCTTTCTGCGGCACATCGCATTCTCTCTCCGCGCTCACTTCAGTGTGTGCCTCTGTGTACGAATAGGAAGCAATCTATCAAGCCGGCATATCCTTCTCCCAAGAGGAATGAAAAGGTTTCATTCTGAAAATCTAGAGAGGGCCAACTCAAACGCGTTCGTGGGGGTTTTGAAAATGCCTATGAATCGGCTCAGTTTCACCGTGAGAAGTAGCCAGATCTTTTCCCCATTGATGTTTTATTCCCGCGAAGAGTTTTAGAGAATATCCCCGAGGATGTTAAGGCCACACATGTCTGAGATCCAGTGATGTTTATACTCTGCCCTGAACATCTCCTTTTGCAGTAAAATCCAAGTCAAATGAAGAGAGCGAGTTTTTCGAAATACTTAGAAACTGTTTACAGACCAAAGAACATTTCACGGACACGTAGTCCAATTTCTAGTGTGTGTATGTAATTAAATCCCTTTCATGTTTATACATGTATGACAAGAACAAAATAATAAATGGTCTGCCTCACCCCACCCCTTCCGTGAAATACTGTAATGCTGTTATTCTGGAAAACTTAGCCTTGGGACTTTTTACTAGACATTGCGAACCAACTGCCGTGGAGAAGATAGCCGACCTGTGCCTGTTATCATTCATTAATCTGAGGAATGAGCACGTGTGACTGCATTTCTAGAAAGAGCAGATAAGCTGTGCGCCCAGTGGCAACTCCTGGGGGACAGCCACTAATTATTGGCATCTGATAGGAGCGGTAATGCGGCTGAGGGGCCCTCAGGGCTGGGAGAGTCAGACCTGAGTGTTGACTTTCTGTGCTCACTTCATTGTTCAGCTTTCTTTTTTTTAAATATATTTTATTGATTTTTACAGACAGAAAGGGAGAGGGATAGAGAGTTAGAAACATCGATGAGCAAGAGACGTCGATCAGCCACCTCCTGCACGCCCCCACTGGGGATGTGCCCACAACCAAGGTGCGTGCCCTTGACCAGAATCGAACCTGGGACCCTTCAGTCCACAGGCCGATACTCTATCCACTGAGCCAAACCACTTTCGGCATTGTTCAGCTTTCTGATTTCTCTTTCCTAAGGGCTGGACCAGGATCCGAGTGAGATAGTCTGTCAAAGAGAAGCAGCAAAATTACCACAGAAACAGGAGGTGGGGATGAGGACTAACAGAAGACGCTGTTCTTCTGTTTCTCACTTACATACTTTCCCTTCCTGTTCCACCCTTCCTGCCCCAAATACTTACAATGATTGTGGACGCACTAGATCAGCGGTCACCAACCTTTTGGACCAACTGCTGCACTAGATAGTAGGTAAATACAAACTATCCTCATTATTCACGGTACTTATGTTCTATAGAGTAGCCAGGAACATTGGTTAACATGGAACCATTGCCCTTAAGGGAAATACACACACACACACACACCCTCACAGAGATTATAATCCTAAATCCTAGAAACAAGCATCCTGCATGTGGAAAGGCCACCGTATTGACTTGGGGCGGTGAGTGCACAGTGCACTATGCGATGTTATATTCTAGACGTGTCCCCCCCGAAGCCTGTATGGTTTTATTAACCAAAGTCACCCCAAGAAATTCAAGAGAGAAAAGCAGTCACGACTGCCTGCAAACAAGCACGCTCTCCACGCCTTTTGGCCGCTTCCTCTTCACCTCCCGGCAGACCTGTCAGAGAATGTTTTCTCCAATAAAAAGGATCCCCCCTCAGCCCTGTTCATTAGCAGAGGATGTTACCCTCTAGTTTCTTCAGACACGTCAGGATTTGAAACTTGTGTTTATGGATGGAGCTGTGCACCCTGGTCCTGACGCTTCTGTGTGAACTCGGTGAGAATGAGAACGTTCTCTCTCTTGGACCTCACTGCCAACCAGGACCTGGGATGCTGCCTGGCAGACTGTGAGAACCCAGTCGCTAGGCTCAGAATGGAGAGATGAGCCGAGACCGGTGTGGCTCAGTGGATAGAGTGTCGGCCTGTGGACTGAAAGGTCCCAGGTTCGATTCCGGTCAAGGGCACGTACCTTGATTGCGGGCACATCCCCAGTGGGGGGCATGCAGGAGGCGCTGATAGATATCTTTCTCTCATCAATGTTTCTAACTCTATCCCTCTCCCTTCTTCTCTGTAAAAAATCAATAAAAAATGTATAGATGAATCAATAGTGTGTGTGGCTCTTTCAAAGCAGAAGCCACAAGTGTTTCCTAAGAGTAGCCTTGACTTGAGCTTGCTTGGTATCGGCTATGGCTCTTGCAGCCTCAATAAAGGTGCTAGGGTGATACCTTTTCAAAGATACCATAAAAGATACCATAACAACGCCTGAAAGGAGAAGTCACTTCTGAAGGAGCTGAGATGGGCTGTCACGGTGGAGGAATTCATAGGGCATTCTGTACAGAGGTGACTTTGGCTCTGGGGGTTAGAAGATAGTGATGAGGATTTAGTGATGCATTTCCAGAGGAGAAGGATGCTGGAACTCCAGCTGGGGAGCGGCATGCCGTGCACGTGGCCGAGGCCCCAATGGGATGTGGTGAGAGTGACTGAGGAAAATTGAAATGAGGGGGAAGTCACAGGGAGGAGCCTGGGATGGGGACATGGCTCAGTTTTAAGCCTCATTTTGTCCAATGATGTCAAGGGCTCTGAAGGGTCAGGGCCCCATTTGCACTGGGGTCCGGAGGTGGGACGCAATAGTCACCCGCCTACTTCTGCCATCACTCCTAATTACCTCCACTCCTGGCTTTAGATTGGGGGCCAGGGAGACTTAAGACCCAAGGGTGGAAGTAGAGGCCTGTAGAAGGAGGTTTGGGGGTCGTTTCTTGCATCCTTAGATTGGCCCTCTTCAATGCACTTCCGTCAGCCTTAATGATTTCTGAACCACAAGATACAAATCAGAAATGCAAACTAATGCCAAAACCGGTTTGGCTCAGTGGATAGAGCGTCAGCCTGAGGACTGAAGGGTCCGAGGTTCGATTCAGATCAAGGGCATGTATCTTGGTTGCGGGCACATTCCCAGTGGGAGGCATGCAGGAGGCGGCTGTTCAGTGTTTCTCTCTCATCGATGTTTCTAACTCTCTATCCCTCTCCTTTCCTCTCTGTAAAAAATCATTAAAATATATATTTTTAAAAAAGATATGAAAGCTAAAATAACTAGGGAAGCTCCAAACCAAACTGGGAAATTAGAAACACCTGAATACACTGCAAGTAACCAATAAACCCTGCCATATTTTAATTAATATATAGCGCATTTAAGAATTAAGTTCAATCAAATCATTAACTTTTTAAAGTGACATGAAACAGCAAAACTATGGCAAGCTGCTTTGCAGTAGAAGAATTTGAGAAATATAGGATAGCATTCAACTTATTTTATTGTACCTTTTGGAATACAAGAATGGTAGAGTTATAAAATTCGGAAGCTTCATCCAAGTAGAAGAAGAGATTCAACTTTCCTGGTTTCAAAGGAAAGTTCACGCCATATTTCTTGAAAGATCTAAGGAAAATTGTTGGCCTAAAGTTAGCAGATCGTGTTTCTAAATTTCTGGGAATTGATAGTTTGGGGCAGTGGTGGTTGTAGTATGAGCTTTCTCAAAACATATTGGGCTCAACACGGTAGCTCTCAGTCCATGTTGTTTTGTAAAACCTATCCATTGTAAACATTGAATAGTCAAAATTAAGTTGAACCCATGTTGCAATGGCAAATGGGACAGTTTTCCTCCATAGAGTGATTTGGAGATGAAATGGTTCCCAAACCAAATCGTAGTTTATTAAGAAAACTACTATATTCTCTGGCGTATAAGACAAGTGGACGTATAAGACGACCCCCAACTTTTCCAGTTAAAATACAGATTTTAGGTTATACCCGCCTTATAAGATGACACCCGGCAGATAAGACGACCCCCGACATTTGAGAAGGTTTTCCTGGATTAAAAAGTTGTCTTATACACCAGAAAATATAGTGCTTATTTGTCCATGGCTCCATAATGTTAGTATTTCCTCACATATTATTTCATGTATTTATCACAGTAATCCCACATAGTTGAAAGCGTGGAGATTATTCACTTCATTTTATAAAATAGGAGACTTAGAAGTGGAGATACTCCTTTCCTAATATTATCATCTGAGTAGAGCTAGTATTCCACACATTTCATGTACTCGAGGATTACTAGTGGGGTCTCCTCAGGTTTAGTAAAAACCACAATATCTTTAAATGCAGAATATGTTAGCAACAACATCAAAATCTGAGGATCTCACAATACAGTCCACTGATTTTTGACACAAGTACTAAGACACTTCAGTGGAGGAAAGAACAGTCTTTTCAATAAATAGTGCTTAGACCCCTGGATATTCATAAGTGAAGAATAAAATTGGACCCTACTTTGCATCACATATAAAACTTAAAATGAATCATAGACCTAAATGTAAGAGGTAAACTTTAAGAGAACAGGCATAAGTCTTCATGACCTTGGATCACGTTTCTTCTATATGATACTAAAAGCACAAATGACAGCCCAGTTGGTGTGTCTCAGTGGTTGCATGTCGACCCATGAACCAAGAAGTCACTGGTTCAATTCCCAGTTGGGGCACATGCCTGGGTTGCAGGCTTCATCCGCAGTAGGCTGCTGATCCAATAATATTTCTCTCATTATTGATGTTTTTATCTCTCTTTCCCCCTCCCTTCCTCTCTCTCTAAAAATCATTTTAGAAAGCACATATTTTAGAAAGCACAAGTGACAATAGAAAAATAGGTGGACTTAAGATAAACACTTTTGTGCTTCAGAGGACACCAACAAGAAAATAAAAAGTCAAACCACAGAATGGGAGAAAATATTTGCAAATTACATACCTGGTAAGGAACTTGATGAATTTATAAAGAAATCTTATAATTCAATAATTAGAAGACAAATCATCCAATTAAAGAGCAAAGGATCTGATGGTCATATTTCCAAATCAAATGTGCAAATGGCCAATAAACACATGAAAAGATACTCAACATTATTAGCTATCAGGAAAATGCAAATCAAAACCACAATCAGATTCCACTCCATGCCCACTAGGATAAATTTCAAAAGACAATAGCAAGTGTTGACAAGGACATGGAGAAATTGGAAGTCTCATATATTCTTGTTGGGATATAATAGGATGCAGCCACTTAGGAAAACAGTTTGGCAGTTCCTCAAGCTAAACATAGAGTTGACATGTGACCCAGTAATCCCACTCCTATACTCAAGAAGAATATAAACATACTAGAGGCCTGATGCCTGAATTTCATGTAAGAGTAGGTCTTCCTTCCCCCAACTGCAACTTCTGTTTCTCACTTATATATTTCCCCTTCCTGTTCTACCTTCCTGCCCCCAAATACTTAGAATGATTGTGGACACTCTAGATCAGTGGTTGCCAACCTTTTGGACCTCATGAACCACCAGCTGGCAACTACTACACTAGATACAGTGGTACCTCGAGATACGAGTGCCCTAACATACGAGATTTTTGAGATACGAGCCATCGAGTGAGCGATTTTTGCTTTGAAATACGAGCAACATTTGAGATAGGAGTCATTGGGCGGATCGGCCGGCTGCACACGACCCACCAGTTTACCGCGACTCGAGCGTCTCATAGTTTCCCACGTCTCAAGGTTACAGACCGAATTAAACTCGTATCTCAAGGTACCACTGTAGTAGGTATCTAATATGCTATGCATTAGATAGCAGCTTCCCTCCAGCACCTGAGACCCAGGCTTCCCCTGCAGCCCCGGCTTTATCCGGGAGGTCGTTTGGGAGGACGTCTGGTCTAATTAGCATATTATGCCTTTATTATTATAGATGTGCACAGAAAATTTTATACATGAATATTCACAGTGATTGTATTTATAGTAGCTACAAAAAAAGAAAAATCCAAAAGTCCACATAATAAAGAATAGAAAACCAAAATATGGTATAGCCCTAAAATGGAATATTATTTGGCATCCTATATAATAAAGAGGTAATATGCAAATTGAGTGTCACTCCAACACACACAAGAGGGCCACCCTCATGTGGTCAAAGATGGCTGCCCCCATATGGACACAAGATGGCCACCACAAGATGGCCAACAGGGAAGGGCAGTTAGGGTGATCAAACCTGTAAAGGATGGCAGTTAGGGGTGTCCAGGTCTGCAGGGGAGGACAGTTAAGGGCAACCAAGTCAGTAGGGAGGGCAGTTAAGGGTGACCAGGCTTGCAGGGGAGGGCGTTTAGGGGCAATTGGTCCAGCAGGGGAGCAGTAAGGCGTTGTATAGGCTGGCAGGGGATTGGTTAAGGGGTGATCAGGCTGACATGCAGAGCCGGTTAGGGACAATCAGGAAGGCAGGCAAGCAAGCAGTTGGGAGCCCGAAGTCCAGGATTGGGAGAGGGATGTCCCACTGCCCATTTAGGCCCGGGCCTAAACGGGCAGTCAGACATCCCTCGAGGGGTCCCAGGTTGGAGAGGGTGCAGCCTGGGCTGAGGAACACACACACCCATGCACTGGGCCTCTAGTAAAAGTGAAGAATTGACACATGCTACAACGTAAAAGAATTTTGAAAACATGATGCTAAGTGAATAAGCCGGACATAAAGCACCATGTATTATTTTATTCCATTTCCATGAAATGTCCAGAATAGGCAAATCCATGAAGGGATAAAATGTGGATTAGTGGTTCTATAAGCCTGAAGGGAGGCGGGTAGTGAGAATGTGGAGTTTTTGCTAATGGTTATGGGATTTATTTGGGGAATGTTGAAAATGTTCTAAAACTCTGTTGTGATGATGGTTGTACAACTCTGAATATACTAAAACCCACAAAACTATACACTTTATAAATTGATGAATTTTGTGGTGTATGGAATATATGCCAATAAGGCTGTAAAAGAAAGTCAGCGTCCTCTCCTCCTCCCCCTGCCAACAAATCCTTAGGACATAATTTTGTGTCTACGCAATCCTAGAAAACTAATAAATCTAATACCTGCATATTGAGTGCTGGCAGTATATCATGATAGCTACTTACTTAATTGCATTTTACCTGGTCTCTTCTTGGAAGATCATTTTCACTATCCATTCATTCGGCAGATAGTTTTTTAATGCCTCTTCTGTGCCAGATATGGCTCTGGGTGCTTGAGATAGATGCCTCGTTTAACACAGATCTCTTCCCTTCCCCGAGCTTGCATCCGATCCTATTGGATTTACTTTGCTCAAATGCAACTTAGTTCTCAGGGCTCAATGTTACTTTTCAAATGTAGGGCGCCACTTCCCAGAAATTCTCAGCTGTAGTCCGTTATTCATTTGAGTTTGAGGTCAAAAGGGAAAGACAAGAAATTTTTTTGAGAATAGGGGAGTTTGAAGAGAACATAAAATGATGACAGAAAAGTAATAAGGGAAATTGAGCACAATGATTAACTTTTGATTAAATGATTAAAATTGACCGTCACTCCAACACACAAGATGGCCACCCCCATGGGGTCAAAGAGTTCCACTTTCTGTACTGGTCCCTCAGTGCATTTTTAAATTTTTTCTTTTGTTATGAATCGTTCAGCAAGCATATCTATGCACTAATCTGACAGAGGACATGGTCTGGTGGTTTGCTGCGAATGGGCAGTGACCATCATCTTCTCAATAAGAAGATGTTTTGAGTAGTCGCTCTACTGTGGCTTACAAAGATCAGGAATCAAAGTCCAGGAATCCTTGCCTCTGGAAACAGGACAAGCTGTCTGTGAACAGCCACCGATGGATTTGTATCCTGAACTCCTGACCCTACTTCCAGTTTATCTCATTCACAGAGAATGAAATTACTTCAGTTAAATCAAGTATCCCCAATCAAAAGGGCTTAATGACGGAGCCAGGTCTCCTTCTGAGATATGCTAGAGTAATCAATGCCATTGCCATTCTCTGTGCGGCTGCAGTGCCTCCTGCACTGTGTTAAAATCATAAAACGCACGCATGCTATCTCCATTTCCCACAGCTGTGGTTTCTTGGTCTGGGTGAATAAGCATTTTGGAATTGTCCTGAGATGGAGGAAATAGCATGTGTAGAGTATTTCCCAAGCCCGGTTGCCAAGAATGAGCTAATCCTAACCCTCCCTGCATACAATGAGTCTTCAAAACTTCAAATACAAGCCATTCTGTAATGACCTACCTTTGCAGGAGAATAAATACTTTCATTGTAGAACCTCGGTCTTTCAGAAGTGTAACAGAAGTAAAATGTAAAATTATGTCATAAGATTAATAAAACATTTAGCTCTCCTGGTTTTTAAAACAATGTATAGTGATTAAAGACAAAGTTGATAACTGTGCTTAAGAGAAAAGTTTAAGTGAATGTGATTTAACCTTGATACCTTGCTTTTAGAAAATTTGTCCAAAAGATATTGATAGTAATCTGTCCTCCATAAATGACTAATATTCATGTTTTAAACTTACTTGTGGTTGACAGGCTAAAATTGTACTTTCATTCAAACATAAAAGCAGGCATTGCAAATAGATTTCAAGCGTCAATTTCTAACTGAATGGTAATAGCTATGTACATGTTGTGCTGAGAGATTTTGAGGGTGAGTCTGGCTGAGGAGAAAGATTGCTATCATTGGATAATAATTTTTCCAGGAAGACAAAATGGGGCATGAACATGCAAGTCCTTATGTTTGTCTTCCCTGCACATTAGAGGAGTTAACATTTAAATATCTTTGCAGCAATTACCAAAAACATACTAGTCTCCATGAAAAAGAGCATTTACTTAAAAACAAGGGCCAAATGAATACTTAGCATTTTCTCTGCCCTGTAGGTCAATGCATCACGTCAAGAAGCCAAATTGATGGAGGAGTGTGATCTTCTGATTGAGATCATTCAGCAAAGAAGACAAATCATTGGAACCAAGATCAAAGAAGGGAAGGTATGATTTCTGGGGCAGATTTCATGTTCTCTGGCTGGATAAAACATACTTCCATGCACTTAAGCAGCTTAAGAAATACCGAACATCTCCTTGTTCTACATTTTCTATAATCTCCTTGGTAGTCCTGAAGACCTAGTTCAAAGCACCTCCTTAGGCCATTTTCTCTCCACCCTTCCTTTGTATTAGCATGGTCTGTGCACACCCAGCTGTGAAGGCAGCGTGAAGCTCTGGTCTATTCCAGCCACTGTTTCCCACCTTCTCCTCTGTGAGAAGGTGAGTCCATAGAGGAGAAGTCCATTTCAGAATGATTGCCATGTCCTAGCAATGAACACGCATTAAATAAATGTTTAGATGAATCAGACTTTAGTGCACATATAAAAACTATAGAAGTGCTGTCTCATGTCCTCGAAGGAATTTAGGTATGTAAGTTTCATGGTGGCAAAACTCCTCTAGTTTCACTATATCAGATACCCCTGTGTGGAGATGTTAATAATACTTCTTTCTAATGTTTGTATACTTAGTTTTTTGTGCTTTTTAAGCTTTATTGTTCGCATATTGAAATTACGTATGGTCATATGGTAACCTGTATTCAAAAAGCATTTTCCACATGTATATATATTCTTTTTTAAAAATTTAATCTTTATTGGTCAGCTTCCGTCCCCCCCCCTCTTGAGGAAGCCAGCCACGCATTCAGCTGCCCGTGCACTCAGCCACCTGTCCTCTCCACATGTACACGACTCCGTACCTCAGCCTTTTGCAGCTCCTCTGAGTCTCAGTGTGCTTTCCTCTTTCCCTCTAGTTGTAGAATTTCCGCTCAGCCAGCTTTCCTGTGGTCCTGGATGGTGTCCGCTCTGTCTTTTAGTTGGAGTTTTGATATTGTTGTGCGAGGCAGCAGTGTAGGTGTTCACCTATGCCGCCATCTTGGTTTTCCCCACATGTCTATGTCTCCTAATACCTGCCGTCTTCCAGATTCTCAGACATCTGACTCCTGAAATGCAGCTGTAATTAATTATTCATCTGCATATGGGAGGCAAGTTGTTGCCTTTACCTAGTTGTGTGCAGGGACCAGCTCTCCATGCTCATACTCATTTCTTATTGCTGCTCTTACAGATGACCATAAACTTGATGGCTTAAATCAACACAGATTTATCATCTGTTCTTCTAGAGATCAGAAGTTCAAAATCAGTCTCATTGGGCTCAAGGCAAGATTTTGGCAGTGCTTTTTCTTTCTGTCCGCTCTAGGGCAGAGTCCACTCCTTGCCTTTCCTGCTTTTAGAGTCCCTGTACGTTCCTTGGCTCATGCCTTCTGCATCCGATCATCCTGACCTCTGTTTCCATCCTCCAATCTCTCTCTCTGGCGCTGACTCTCCTGGTTCTTTTAGACGGACCCTTATTATAATTCCATTGGAATCACCCAGCTAATCCACTAATATGAGCAGAACATTGAGATTTGGTAAAGCTGGTACTGTGTACAGGAAAGGTGATCCTGTTACTTTTTAAACTGAAATTTACCACGTTTTAAAAAGTCCATACAGTGGCACCTCGAGATATAAGTGCCCTAACATACGAGATTTTTGCTTTGAAATACGAGCAGCATTTGAGATAGCAGTAGTCGCGCGGATCGGCTGGCTGCACACGACCCACCACCAATTTACCGCGACTGGAGCATCTCATAGTTTCCCACGCCTCAAGGTTACCAAACGAATTAAACTCGTATCTCGAGGTACCACTGTATTTGCTTATGGACATTATCTCAGAAGGAAATACTAGAAAGCAAATGTTACCTGGAGAAGATCAGTGCCTGGTTCAGCTTGCTCTGGAGTTACTTGGCACATGACCAAGGCCTAGTTGAACCCAAACCCCAGAATTCACGGTGACTGAGTCCCTGGCCAGGGCATGTGCTAACAGTTATGTTCTGAAGAAAATAAGAGCATGGGCTCCAACACCCTGGAAATCTGAGGTGCTGGGCAGAGAGGGTGAGGATGGATTTGGTGCCCAGTGAGATGCCCAGGGTGGTGGCTGGACAGGCTGAGGACACTGAATCTAGAGAAGGGACACCAGGGCCCTCTGACCAGCCCTTGGAATTGGGTAACCGGAGGTGGAACTGGCGGAATTGCGGAAACCACGAAGGTGAATTTCATCTCCTTTGTGAGTGTCTCCATCATCTCTGGTGCCAATCACAAAGCCACCAGACCCGGTGGGAACAAGCACGCCACACATCTTCGCACTGAGGAGGGTGCCAAGCTGGCGATGCTGATGCGCCGTTAGTACATACTGGTCATTCCTGCTCGTAGAACATGGTGCATTCTTTGAAATAAATAGCTCGATGGCCTTTATACTTAGATGAACTGTATGAGAGTCTCAAGCCATGAGACACCCTGGGAAAGAATTGTCTTATTTCTTCAGTAGTAGGGGATACAAGCTGATGGAAAATTCCAAATTAAGCAAAATATGCATTTTATGTTCACACACAGATCTAAGATAGAAGGTCGCCATTACAGAGAAAAAGGGTCCTTCTCTTCACTGCTTTTATGTACCGTATTTTCCGGCATATAAGACGACTTTTTAACCCAGGAAAATCTTCTCAAAAGCTCGGGGGTCGTCTTATACGCCGGGTGTCATCTTATAGGGCAAGTATATCCCAAACTCTCTATTTTAACTGGAAAAGGTGGGGGTCGTCTTATACGCTCAGTCGTCTTATACGCCAGAAAATACGGTACTCTAAATCTCCAAAATGGAAGATGATTAACTTGGACTAAGTGCTCAGGCTTTTCTGAAGCCTTACAGAAATGCTCAGTATGGACTTCATGGTCGGTTCAAATACTTGTGTCAGTTGGCGATCAATTATTTGTCCATAGCAATATTGGGATAGGAATCCTACACACATCTATGAGCATTTAAAATACATTTAAAGAAAAAGGACTACTTTCCAAAGCATATTTAAGGTAATAATAAACAACCGATACAATGACGTAAATAGGCCTGTGTCCCCACTAAAAGGACATCCCAGCAGAGAGAATATTTCCATGATGAATATGGAATGAATTCCAAAAATTTCACATTGTCCCAGGGACAAAAGAACAGTGCCAACTCGGAAAAGTTTCCCCTGCAGCAGTGATACATACACCCAGAGAATCTTAGGTATCGGTGTCCAGTCATTGCTTTGAAAAATTTCACCCTGGCCAGGGTGGCTCCGTTGGTTGGGTGTCGTCCCATGCACCAAAAGGCTGCCGGTTCAATTCCCAGTCAGGGCACATGCCTGGGTTGTAGGTTCAATCCCCAGTAGAGGCCATGCAGGAGGCAGCTGATCGATATTTCTCTCTCACATCAATGTCTCTCTCTCCCTCTCCCTTCCTCTCTTTCTAAAAACCAATAATTTTTTTTTTTTTTAGAAAATCACATTTCATTTTGTCAGATTTTTTCAAAGAATACGTCAAAAAGTGTTTTATAATGAAGAAATCAGTATTTGGCTAAATGCTCAGTGTCTGATTCTGAAGGGCTGTACCATGTAGGATAGGGTTTGACAGAGTGTGGTACAAATCATTGCCCGCTCATCAGGATCATTTAAGTCGGCCAACTTTTTTTGTCAAGGTTCAAGCCAGATTTTAACTAGTTTGGGCTTTGCCATATGGTCTCTGTTGCACCAGCTCACCTCTGCCCAGAGGTGTAGTGTGAAGTCAGCCATAGATGATTCAGAAAGGAATGAATGTGGCGGGTTTTCTTATTTATACAAATAGGGTTTGTGCTGCATACATCCCACAGACCATAGTTTGTGAACACCCAACTTAGAGCGATGGTTTTCTCTCTTCTCTTTTCTTTTTTTAAAATATATTTTATTGATTTTTTACAGAGAGGAAGGGAGAGGGATAGAGAGTTAGAAACATCGATGAGAGAGAGACATTGATCAGCTGCCTCCTGCACGCCCCCCACTGGGGATATGCCTGCCACCAAGGTACATGCCCTTGACCGGAATTGAACCCAGAACCCTTCAGTCCGCAGGCCGATGCTCTATCCACTGAGCCCAACCAGTTAGGGCTCTCTTTTCTTTTTTTAAATGAAACCTACAGTAAGAATACATATGTGACATCAAATTCAGCACAGACAGGCCATAACAAAAAGGGTTTTCTAAAACATAACTCGCCCTTTCCACCAGAAATGCACTCTGCTCCTCTTTTCCTCCCCCCCCTCCTCTTCTGTTTAGTTTTTTTAAATGCCAGTCCTGTGCATACTAATGATCTATCACCTCCAGTTCAGAAAGCTTTCATTGCTCCTTACCGTGCTGATCCCTGCTGCGCCGCCAATTACAGCTCCTCACCCAGGATAGTGGGGAGACTGCAAACATCGCCTTTTCCTTTGCACAAAGCCCCCGCTGACACCGGGCTGAGCCGTTCCACTCTGGCCGACGGGCTGGGATGGTGCACTGAGCTGAAATTAAAATTGCGCCCACAGTTGTCTTCTGTAAAACACTCTCTTTTTCAGAGGGGGCTCTCGTTTTGGCTCGCTTCTGCTAAAGCGTGATTTCAGGCTCTTTTTCTCTGCCGTCACTTTTCATTTCCAGGATCGAGACTGGAGAAAAGAGGAGAAAATGCAGTTCAAGCGTTGTTACATGGGTGAACTGTGTGGTCACCGATAGGCGTGCCAAAAGGATAAGTGATTGACAGATAGTTCTTCTAAGGGAATATTTTTTAAAAATATATATTTTATTGATTTTTTAACAGAGAGGAAGGGAGAGGGAAAGAGAGTTAGAAACATGGATGAGAGAGAAACATCCATCAGCCACCTCCTGCACACCCCCTACTGGGGATGTGCCCACCACCAGGATACATGCCCTTGACCGGAATCGAACCTGGGACCCTTCAGTCCGCAGGCCGACGCTCTATCCACTGAGCCAAACTGGCCAGGGCATAAGGAAATATTGTGACTTTATTTTTCTTTTGTTAGATTCGTATTCACCGTCTTCAATTCTGCCATATAACTGGAAGCAGTCTTTGTGTTGTTTCATTAAATATTCCAAGAACTTGCTTTATCCTGGGGGCGTGAGGTCATTTTTCCTTCCTCTGCCGTCTTCTTACGGACATGTTCTCGCATCTCGAACCCACTCTGCCTTTCCCACTTCACCTCTGGATTCAGGGATGCCAGAAGCTCACTCCCACTCGGTGTGAAATAAGTGTTCTCGCGTCCAGCTGATGAACACAGTTCATCTTCTGCAGGTGGCCGCTGGGGTTATGCTGAGTGAGGTCCTTTTCCAGGCTGAGGGTCGCATAGTGTTGGCCCCCAGTTCTGACACGTCTTTCTTTAAATCTGTTCTTTCAAGGACTTCCTCCCTCCGGCCTGAACATGTGACTGCAGCCGCTGTTCTCTGTGGTTCGGCAGCGCTGGAACGGGACGGTCCTCTGAGGCCGCCAGCGCTGACATCCCCTTCCTTCCTTCCTTCCTTCCTTCCTTCCTTCCATCGGCCTTGCGGGGCCGATAGTGAAGACTTGGGGAGAGAAGGATGTCTTGGAGTTAGCAGGAATTCTGGAGGAGCCGCCGCCAGCCTTGTCTGGAAGACAGATGACCTGGCCTCCTCCCTGCCCTTTCACCCCGGGCTGTTTTCCGTTCCAGAATGATCCCCAGACCTGGCCCCGGGTGTGGGGATGGGCGCACGGCGGTTCCAACGAGCAGTCTCCTTGTGTCCTCGCTCCTGGCGACAGCGCTTCATCCATTCCAGGCGGCCCAGTGGGTGACCCTGGGCCTATCTTGGCCCGCCCAGCGGTCACGGTCACTGACGTTTGAGGGTTCTGTTCGAGGAAGACAGAATCGGGGGTGGGGATGAGGCTGGAAGCGAGCATGCGTTGTGATCCCGCCCGGGACGTGCTTATCAGCGTGGCTCTGAGTTACCGAGTCCGGCCGAGTGCCTGGAGCTGCCGCCCCCGGAGCGACACGGCCAGCTGTGCTGTGTTTGGCTCTGCCCTCTCGGCAGGAAGCAGGCCCGTCCGTGGAGAAACGCTCACTTTCTGTCCACTAACCCGGGGGTTGAGACAGCGGGGGGGACCGGCGACACCCGGTGATCTTCTCTCGCAGTTCGGGAACATGGGTTGCAAAGAGCTTTTTACAAAACGGCTTTTCCATGCGCCTGGGGAGGGGTTTGATGTTCCTGATGGCGAAGCTGAAAACCGAGGCACGGCTCCGGCGTTCTCTGTGACCTCGCAGTCGCTGTGTGTTAGGGGTCCAGGTGTCCCCCTGTAGCTTACCACTGGGCAACACCTTCCCCTCCAGCAACAGGGAAGCAATTCGCAATGCAGTGTTTCCTCCTCAAACACATGAGCAGCCCTTCTCCAAGAGATAAGGAACAGCTATTTCCCACTCTCCCTGAGCCTACTTTTTGTGTGTTTTTGTGTGTGTGTGTTTTTAAATATATTTTATTGATGTTTTTAATTATTTTTTATTAATGTGTTACATGTATACATATCTTCCCATTGCCCCCCCAGGCATACCCCAACCCCCCAGTGTCTTGTATCCACTGGTTATGCTTATATGCCTGCACACAGTCCTTTGGTTGATGTCTTATCTCCCCCACCTCTCCCTAACCTTCCCGCTGCAATTTGACAGTCTGTTTGATGCTTTATTGACTTTTTACAGAGAGGAAGGGAGAGAGATAGAGAATTAGAAACATCGATGAGAGAGAGACATCCATCAGCTGCCTCCTGCACGCCCCCTACTGGGGATGTGCCCGCAACTACGGTACGTGCCCTTGATTGGAATCGAACCTGGGACCCTTGAGTCCGCAGGCCGACGCTCTATCCACTGAGCCACACCAGTCGGGGCCTGAGCCCACTTTCTGAACGTGTAGGGAAGGGTGACTTACCTCCAACAAAACTCGGGTGACGCTCTCCCTGCTTCCGTTCCAGGTGATGAGGCTCCGCAAGCTGGCGCAGCAGATCGCCAACTGCAAGCAGTGCATCGAGCGCTCGGCTTCGCTCATCTCCCAAGCGGAGCACTCGCTGAAGGAGAATGACCACGCGCGCTTCCTGCAGACGGCGAAGAGCATCACTGAGAGGTGAGGGGGGGGGGTGCTGGGAAGTCGGCTGCTGAGCTTCTGTGTCTCGGTGATCGCTTGGCCTTGGCCTTGCCTTGCTTTTGTTTTCGAATTCAAGGCTGAGCGCGAGCAGAATAGCCGCTCAGGGCTGCTTTGTTCCCACTGAAGATGCTTCCCTTTGACCTGCCAGGACTTTGCGGCGGCAGCTCAGGGCCTTTGAAACCGGCGCCCGCCGGTTAGAAAGAACACCACCTGCCTGCCTGTGGAGGGGGGACTGGTGATGGGACAAAAACAGCGTGCCTTGTGGCTCGCAGACCGGATCGCATCAGGCATGGACAGTAAAGAAGCAAGAGGGAGGCCACGACATAAAGCGAGTCCTTTCTCCCATCCAAGGTTCATCGCTGAGCAGAAACGGGCCAGGTGCCGTTCTCGGGTAGGCCTGGTGCATTTGGCTGAGACATTTCACCTCCTGCAGAGGTCAAGGCCAACTCGCAAGGGAGAGAAAGGACCAAACTGTCAACCTCCTACCTTCCACTTTGAACATACACTTTATTCCGGGAGAGGAAACATAAAAGTGACATCCCGCGAATGTTCAGTCAGGCTGGAAATCTGGCGTGGTCAGTGGGCACACATGATCGGCATAGACATGACTGCCCTTCACTGATGCCCACACCTATGGTCATCCCAGTGCAGCCAAAGCAAAGCACCTAATGCCACCTTAGGGACATCTCCATAATCAACGCAGATGGCCTTGACTCTTCGTTCATTCTAATTCTCACAGTCACTGCCCCTTATACAAAACAATCCAGTCCTCTTGCTAAGAAGATGCCAAACAGCTCCTTTGTGCTGCAAACTGTTTCTCTGAAGGACCAGAAAGTAAATACTTTCAACTATGCTGATTATAAGGTCTCAGTCACAACTACCGTATTTTCTGGTGTATAAGACGACTGGGCGTATAAGACGACCCCCAACTTTTCCAGTTAAAATAGAGAGTTTGGGATATACCCGTTTTATAAGACGATACCCAGTGTATAAGACGACCCCCGACTTTTGAGATTTTTCTGGGATTAAAAAGTTGCCTTATATGCCAGAAAATACGGTACTTATCTCTGCCGCTGTAGCTCTACCTCAGCCTATAGAGATAATAAGGACATGAATGGAAGTGGCTGTGTTCCAGTAAACCATTAAAAAAAACAAAGGCTAGATTCGGCCCACAGGCTATACTTGGCCAACACCTTGACCCCGGGCGAGGGGCATATTCACCATCTTAGGACTTGAATTTTTCAAGGAAAGAGAAAGAAAACTAACATTTATTAAGTGCTTGCTTGTGTTGGACACTGCTACTTTTCAAAGTATCACATAAAGGCAGGCACGGATATTGTCATTGTCTCCGTTCTTTCAAGGAGAGCGATGCACAGTATTTTACAAGTTTGGTCTAGTGTACAACCCGCTTCATCGCGTTATTTCTTAACCTCCTTCTCTGCCTGGCCGGACAGTTCTCTTTTCCAAAGCCTGGGGGTGAGAGCCGATCGCCATCCCTTGTACAGCCTGACAATGACCTTCCTTCTCCGAGAGAGGCCCCTTCTTTCCTCGTGGCTCCGAAGTCCCAAGTGTTTCCTTGTGTTCGTTGTTCTCATCTGAACGGTGTCCGATGGCTTCATTTCCATCTGAAAATGAAAATCTGCAGGCAGCACTGGTACTCCTGTGCCAGGACACGCTGCTGGATGGCGAGCACACTTGCTCACGCTTACGCTGGGACCCAGAGCACCTTTCTGCAGCCGTGAATCCCGAGCCGGCCGGATGGAATGGCCATGGTGAGCTGCCTGTCTCACCAATCCCGAAACATGAGATGAAGTGTAACGAAAAAAGCCTCACAGAGCGAGCGGAGAGAATAATGGCCCCATAATAGTGACGATCGAACCTTCTGAGAGAAGGCCTGCGTTGGAAGTACCACACAAGCACATGCATGCCCACATGTGATCTCCCTCACACATAGCAGGTCATATGTGGTTCCCTTCAGCTCTCCCTCCATCCATCCCCACTCATCAAGAATGGAAATGTGGCTGGTTTCTCTTCCTACAAATGGGTTGTATGTTCTACTCTCCAGCCACACGAATGCGCAGTTCTTGGTGTGATTGTGGACTTTTATAAAATTATGTTACGCAAAACTATTCACTAAATCTAGGCATATGGAAGTTGGCCTGCTGCTCATGAGAAGTCTAACCACTGTCAAGTTTGAATACTTAGTGCCTATAAACACGTGTCAGGGTCTCTGCACCTCTGTTTCTGCATCCCCCCTCTCTCTATCTCTACTTGTCAACCCTCTTGTTCATTCCCTGAGCCTTTCTCTTTTCCCCACAACTGAAATGCAGTGAAAGGGCACTGGGATTAGACTAGGAGTTGAGAAACCTGGGTTCAAATCCCAGCATTGCCACTCATAACTGACTCTTTGGGTTTATTCGTGAGTTATTTCTACTTAGAAAATTGGGCTCATAATAGCTATCTCTATCCACAGCTGTAATAACAGCGATGAAGACTCCTAATAACAAACCTTAAGCATCACATATATTCCAGGATGTTTATTGGCTTTATGTTTTCATGTCTCATTATGTCAGTAGGGCCCTTCCTTACATATCTTTACTTCAGTGCAGCTCTGTCTGTCTCTGTTCTTCTCTAGGGCACAGCTTCTTGGTTCTCTGCCTTGTATGGTGGCTGCCTTGGGCTTTAGCACCTATATACTTCCAAATCAACTTTAGTTTCTATTGAAGAGTAGAAATCCCAGAACAAACTTTGAATGCTGCTGGCCTTCCTAAAGTTCAACTTAGAGGCGATTTTTCTTCATTGTTAAATCACTAAAACTAGATTCTCCCACAGGCTGAATCAAACTGGGGAAGTTTTTCAATTCAGAAACATCAGACAGAGAGATGTTTCGTCCTTCCCACTCACTCTGCGGGTGTCTGTGGATTGTATCATACTATATTCTCCAGCTTCACTAATATATAGGTCTTTGGTATGACTGCGTATGAATCATGATAAAATTACATTAAATGAGCAAAACTCGTCACTAAATCCAAGCAAAGGAAAGTTGACCTACTGCTTATAAGCAATCTGAAATGAAACTGCTCTTCATCCGGCCGGAGTGGCTCAGCTGATTGAGTGACATCCTGGGCACCAAAAGGTTGCTGGTTCCATTCCCAGTCAGGGCACATACCTGGGTTTCGAGTTCAATCCTCTCTCTCTCCCCTCTCTCCCTCTCTCAGCGTGTCCTCGGGTGAGGATTAAAAATAAATAAATAGAAAGCCACTCTTAGCAGTAAGTCCTCTGCATGAAGAGCGTGGTAACCAGAAAGCTCCCTCTGAACAGGGTCCGTTTCTCAGAGTCCTCAGAGGGCCTCAGACTCCACGGGTGACCTCTTCGTCCCTCACCGGTGCAGGCAGCTCCGAGAGCCATCAGACTTTCCCAGACACAGAGCCAAGAACTCTGTCAGCTCTGGGAAGATGTGCTTCATTATAAGAATCAGAGCACATCTGGTGAGCGGTTTTTTGTTCGGTTTGTGTGTTTTAAATCCTCACCTGAGGATATTTTTCCATTGATTTTTAGAGAGGGGAAGAGAGAGGGAGAGACAGGGAGAAACATCGACGTGAGAGAGACACATCCATGGGTTGCCTCGTGGCTCACTCCCTGACCAGGGCCTGGGCCAGGGAGGAGCTGGCAGCTGCGGTACGTGCGCTTGACTGGAATCAAACCCGGGACCCTTTGGTCTGCAGGCCCACGCTCTATCCACTGAGCCACACCGGCTAGGGCTGATGAGTGGATTTGGAAGTGTGTTCTGCAGGGTGTTAATTGGCATTAAAACAACACCAAGGACGAGGAGCCAGATGCATCTGGGAAGTCTGAGCTGAGCAAAGTGGGCCATGCGCGGTGTCTGTGAGGCCTCAGCGGGTCGTGCCTGGTGATGTGCATGGTGGACCGCCCGCCTGAGAGAGGCACAGCTAAGTGCCATCGGCAGGGGGTGGGCGCGGAGGTGGGGATATGAGGCGGGAAGCGTGGAGCATCTTCCCCTGGCACTGCCGTTCGGCAGAAACCTGTGAGCAGGGCAGCCCTAGACATCCCCACCTTCTGGAAAAGTACCCCGTGAGGCTGCCAGCAACTGCATGTTGTGGAGATCGGGGGCATCGGAGTAGACAGAAACAGGGAGTCATGTGCAGCCCCGCCCCCATTCAGCATCAAGCTGGGACACAGTGCCCTCATTTGCCTCGGGATGTTAAAAGCTTAATGCACATAACCACAAGCATGCACACACATGTGCACTCATGTACATACGTGAGCATGCGCACACACACACACACACACACACACACAGTCATGGGCGTAAAAGGGAGGAATGGAGAAAGCGGCATGCACTGTGGCCCGGTGGCTTTTGGCACCGGATCTGAAAGGCCAGAAGATGGGCAGCCAGGACTGGGGAGTGAAAACACAGCCTAAGATGTTGAATCTGGCAGCTCTCCCCTCGGCTGCCACTCCAATCGAGAATCTGAAATCGGAGCCGAAGATAAATATCTGTCCTGCCATAAAGAGTGCGGTGGTGCTAAAAGCTGCGTGATCTCCAAAGGGTCTCGCCGTCAGTCTTTGCCTCCCGGGCTTAGGCACTCTCAGCCTTGCCATTTCCATCCCCAAGTTCCCGCCATCGGGATGCAGGCATTTTTCACAGCGTCCCGTGACCAAAGCATGTTGTATTTCATGGCTTGTGGCCCACAGAACCAGCAGAAACTCATCGTCTTTTCCGGCATAGAAGACGACTTTGTAACCCAGGAAAACCTTCTCAAAAGTCGGGGGTCGCCTCATACGCCGGGTGTCATCTTATAGGGCGAGTATATCCCAAACTCTATATTTTAACTGGAAAAGTCGGGGGTCGTCTTATACGCCGGAAAATGCGGTAGGAATGAAGTCTATTTTGGATGAGCCTAAACAGAGGGTGGAATATGTCTAGGGCAGTGGTTCTCAACCTTCCTAATGCCACGTCCCTTTAATGCAGCTCCTCATGTTGTGGTGACCCCCACCATAAAATTATTTTCGTTGCTATTTCATCTCTCTGGGTTTGCCAGTTGTGGACACTGATACCTGCCTGTACCTGGCTGCGGGGTCCATAAAGGAGGAGTCTAACTAGCAAGGCCGAGTGCAGAGGAGAAACGGCATCCATGGAGGGCATCCGGGAGAAAGCTCGCGAATGTTCCCCTGCCATCTGCTGGGAGTGTGGCGCAGGAAAACGAACGCCGGGGAATGAGCCGGAGCCAGACCAGAAGGCCTTTCTGGATGTTTGTTTTAGAGAGAGGCTAGTAATTGATTCAGCTAATCCAATATCTGGAAACGTTCTTTCTTCATCTGTGCGTCGCCTTTTATGCAGTTTGAAACTGGGGAGCCCCCTCTTTGAAGTGGAGCAGGGCCGGGTCTGAAAGGAACAAACAGTTTCCCGGACAGATGTGTGAAGAAATGCCTGCGGCTGTGGGCTCCTCGCCGGGGTTAGAGGCGGCGGGGGCAGGCTGCTGGTCCCCCATAACATGAAATATGAATATTCTCCCTCCTCCCCGGGAACCCCCCCTCAATAGTAAAGAGGAATGAGAAGCCAGTCCCGGGTCCTTGGCCTTTAAGCTCGAGGCCCTGGGCACTGTGTCTCTGTATTATGCTGGTCCCACGAATCTCTTTAAGGTTCACATGTAAAAACAGCACTATTTTTCAATTATATGTGTTCTGTGATTTTTTAAAAATCTCATGCCGTAAAAGCCATCTTCACATTTCTGAAACGTTGTTTTGTTTCAATTACAGAGTCTCCATGGCAACTGCATCTTCCCAGGTTCTCATTCCTGAAATCAACCTTAATGACACCTTTGACACCTTTGCCTTAGATTTCTCCCGTGAGAAGAAATTGCTAGAATGCCTGGATTACCTTACAGGTATGGCGTTTGTGGGTTGTTACTGTGGTTGTCGTTTTATGTGGTGTACGCTCAGTGATGCCACACTTTGCCACCAGGTCAAATCCCTGAAAACCAGGCCTGTAGGCTTCTGACTTAGGAAGGGAGTCTAATAATCCCGGAAACAATTTCTGGCACTTTTTCTTCTTTCTTCCAATGAAAATGACATCGTCTAAGACTAATGGAGGATGCAGGGAAAAAGAGGCTCTCCATCATTAAAAGCACACTCACACCATTCCCCTCACTCTGAGAGCGCGGGCCAGGCAAATAACAGCCTTGTTGCTCACCAGAGAGAGACCGTATTTTCCGGCGTATAAGACGACCCCCAACTTTTCCAGTTAAAATACAGAGTTTAGGATATACCCGCCCTATAAGATGACGCCCGGCGTATAAGACGACCCCCAACTTTTCCAGTTGAAATACAGAGTTTGGGATATACTCGCCCTATAAGATGACACCCGGCATATAAGCGACCCCCGACTTTTGAGAAGATTTTCCTGGGTTAAAAAGTCGTCTTATACGCCGGGAAATAGGATACGTGTGGAAACATGGCTATTTTCCATTTCATGGCCGTAGGGCACCGGTCTCTTCTGGTACCTTGGCAGAGGAAAAAAGGATCGCTGCCTTGGATAGCTAACGTCACCCTGCCTCCCTCTTTGTATTCACCCCCCTGTCTAACCTTTGCCACATTAAATGGGGGTAGAGCATTATAACCCTCATTTTGCAAATGGTGGGGGTCATCCATCTTGCTGGAGGTGGGATAGCTAGGGAACAGCAGAAGCAGGTTCTGGCTTGGGTCTGCTCAGACTCCAAAGCCTCTGCTCTTTCCAGGGAAAGACGAAGTTTCATCTTGGCCAAGGTCACCATGGCAAACATCCCCCAAATCATGGTTGAATCCCTCGTGCCATGTTTCCATCCCGTGCTATTGGGAAGTCGAGCTTAAAAATACCCAAAGCAGCAACAAGAAAGGAAAACCTCAGGCCGCTCCCGTTCCTAACGGTGCTCCCGGATTTTTATTTGCTCTTAACCCCTAACGTGGGGGCTGAGAACGCTCGCTGGGAGGACGGGGACTCTTCAGCGGCCTAGTTGGTGGGAGCCGAAGCCACCGTGCCTGTGGCTGCAGGGGGGCCCCGTGGGTCCCGTGAAGCCAGATGTGCGCTGCGCCCCGGCTGGCAGCCCCCGGGGACCACGTCTCCCCTCAGCCATGTGCGCGTGTTTAGGGAAAGCGGGCGGGAGAGGGGGCAGTGCGTGTGTGTGTGTTCAGTCTGCGCAGAGACCAGCGAGTGCTGTGTTCCAGGAGCATTGTACCCGGAAGATCAGTTTTTCTTTGCAGGGACCTCAGGTGCTGCTGTAGGCTTTCTGCATTCACAGGGGAGGCGAGTCACCCCGCAAACTTTTTAACAAAAATATATCTTATTGATATTCTACGGAGAGGGAGAGAGAGAAACATCGATGAGAGAGAAACATGGATCAGCTGCCTCTTGCACGCCCCCTACTGGGGATGTGCCCGCAACCAAGGTACATGCCCTTGACCGGAATCGAACCTGGGACCCCTCAGTTCGCAGGCCCACGCTCTATCCACTGAGCCACACCGGTTAGGACCCCTCCCACAAACTTTCTCTCATGTCATTCCTCTTTCAAACCGTATCACTCCTATTAAGGAAAGACATCAACTCACAAAGCATTTACCAGAAAGAGCCAACCTCGGTTTCCAGTCTTTCTGAACAGAATGCTGTCCCTTTTTAACCTTGTACCTCGGTGATACGTCTAAACGAACCCTGTCTTCTAGCCCTTAGTGCGGTGATAAAAACCTCTGTACTTTCCAAGATGGTAGCTGCTAGCCACATGGGCTGTGGCAAACTTGAGATGTGGAGAGTGAGTTTCTACTTTTATTTCCTATTATTAAATTTAATTGACATTTAGGAGCCACATGTCATTCGTGGCTCATGTATTAGTCCAGGTCTAGTTAAAATTCTCTTGGTTTTTATAGCATTTAGCAATGAGCGGAGTTGCAACAACAGAAAAAAAATCCAATTACCAGGGACTAGCGCCATCAAAGCGCGTTCCTGTTATGAAGCAGGAGACAGAGGCGTGCGCTCCAGGGCCGGGCAGAGTCCAGTGGTGCCCTCGGACCCCACACCTCTCTCTGCTCTGCCACCTTCATTGTGTGGCTTTTGGCCCCTGACGCCACCTCCAATATGATGCTCACGTTACAGACACACAGAGCGGGCAGAGGGGATGTGGTGACAAACACTCCTGTCAGCCAAGAGTGTCTTTGTTTATCAGGAGAACAGTTTGCTCAGGAGACCCAGCCAGCACAGTTCAGCTTACGTCTGGTGGGCCAGATCCATGTTGCAAGGTCACGTCCAAAGGCAGAAAAGACTGGACAGATGCCTGGCCGAGCACATGGTCATTCTGCACAGAATCCGTGTTTCGTTGACAACAGTACATCCAGAGTATTTCACTGATGTCTGCCCATCCTTATCTCTGTGCGAATGCCAGAGTACTGCTTAAAGGGGAAATGGCGAGCCGAAACTGGTTTGGCCCAGTGGATAGAGCGGCGGCCTGGGGACTGAAAGGTCCCAGGTTCGATTCCGGTCAAGGGCATGTACATTGGTTGCGGGCACATCCCCAGTAGGGGGCATGCACGAGGCAGCTGATTGATGTCTCTCTCTCTCATCGATGTTTCTGGATTTCTATCCCTTTCCCTTCCTCTCTGTGAAAAATCAATAAAATATATTTAAAAAAAAGGGGGGGGGGTGGCAAGAGTCGTTCGCCCTGACGAGTAACGTGCACATCATATATCATCGCGATGGCTGTTTATGCCAAACTGAAGACCATATGGGGTACCTGCTATTATGCCTTCTTAGCTGTCAACCTCAGATACAAATTTGGCCCATTCCTAGACATAACATCAATTCTGGCCATAACATATGATGCTTGGTTGCTATTGCCAAGTCCAAATAGTTTAGCAGACATTTGTAAGCAGGAAATGAAGTGTTTGTGGAGTATTAGCCCACCAGTTCTTGTGTCCTGTTTATGAGAGAGGCAAGAAAATTCCAGTTCTGGTACCCAGGCCGTGAATATTGAAATTGGCAGCATGCTCCCGTTCTCATGTACAGTGAATTGGATATTGACTTTTCGGGACAGAGCCGTTGGGTTTCTAATCAAAACGGGGTTAGCCGGCCTGACTGTACAAACAAGATTTTTTTTCCCCCTAGCCATGCCTCGAAGTGTTATGTCAAGTTAATAACCCGGAGAGGGGACCTTTCCTCCCTGACAGCAGCCACTGCCACGTGTCAGCTACTTGCCGATGTGGACATAAGTTTTCTGTACATTTAATCATCTATTGCGATGCGGAAAGAACAAAATCTTTCCCCAATGGCGGATGGAGAAATAATTTGATGAACTATCTAGATTGTGGGAAAAGAAGGATTTCCCACTGATCCATGCAGGCGAACCCCACAGTACCAGGGACCACAGACAACAAGCATGCTTTATGACGCAGCTCCTGAATGCTGTCCCCGAGACATCCACATCCAAGTCCCAGCACATGACACTAACTCTTGCATGTGGCTCCTTCAGGAGATAAATGCATTAATACATATTCCAGAAAGAATGCTGTAAGAGCTCTGTAGAACCCTCTTCTCTTAATGTACTTGATGCAGTGTCTGCCACATGTAGGTATTCAATGACAAATAGACAAAGCTGGGTCAGTGGACTTTATACAGCCACATAAAGTCACTTATTTCCTGTACTTGTCCCAGATGAGTCTTCAGGTGGCAAAGTCAAGAATACTAAGAAACCATATTTCCCGGCGTATAAGACGACTTTTTAACCCAGGAAAATCTTCTCAAAAGTCGGGAGTCGTCTTATACTCCGGGTGTCATCTTATAGGGCAAGTATATCCCAAACTCTATATTTTAACTGGAAAAGTTGGGGTCGTCTTATATGCCCCGTTCTCTTATACACTGGAAAATACGGTAATCAGAGCTTTCAATTTACCCTTTTTATAAACGTTTCCCCCCTCTTTGTGTTTGGTTGGGACCCGTGAATCCCCATCCAAGTTTAGAGCGTAAAAGGACCCTGCAGTAGTGTAAACAAAGTTTGCTACTAACCTGTAGAATGCAGATAGGTTTCTCCTTTTGAAGCTAGGTTCTTTTTCTAATTTGAAATTTTCTTGAATTTTTTGGGGTAACATTGGTTCATAAAACCATACAGGTTTCAAGGGTACAACTCCATAAAACATCTGCCCGCTGCAGTGTCACGACCCAAAGCAAAGTCCTTTTGCATCTCCCTCCCCTCTGCCCACCTCCACCTGTCCCCGCCCCCTTTCTCTCTGGCAATCACTACCCTGCTGTCTGTGTCTGTGTGTCAGATAGATCAGATATATTTTTTAATCTCTTCACGTTTTTCCACCCACCACCCTCCCCTCTGACAGAAGTCTGGGTGAAGTTAAGTTCTGGTGCACAGAGAGTAGAAATAAAGGCCTGGACTGAGTCTCTAAACCAGGGGTCAACACACTTTGACTGCAGCAGGCCAGATGGTAAATATTTCAGGCTGTACAGGACATATGGTTACAACTACTCAACCCAGCTGTTGCATAAAAGCAGTCATAGACAATACAGAAATTAATGAGCCTGGCTATGTTCCAATAAAACTTTATTTACAAAACAGGCAGTGGGCCAGATTTGGCCGAAAGCCATCATTTGCCAACCCCTGATGTCGAATATTATTGCGCATGCAGAGCACTCACTGCCTAGTCTTTTTCTTGTCCTTGCCCACAAACTCTTCTCATAAAACCAGTTACTGAAATCCGTCCAGTAGAAGTCAACTTAAAATCATTATTTTGGTAGGATTTAGACTTCTCTCCTGCAGAATGTGTTTAAGACATAAAACAGCAGCCTTCTCCAGCGATAAAGTTCACCAAATGCCAAAGAATCATGTTTTCCTTGGGGAAGGAAAATGTACTTCTTAGATATGATGGATTGCTAATCTTGTTCTTAATTTGAAAGATCACCTATAAATGAAAAGAAAATAGGGCCACGTTAATACATTTTTTATAAGGCATCAAAACATCTAGTGAAAGAAAATTTTCAAACAATTATTTGGCTTACCTGTTACGGGATAACAAACTCCAGTATTTTTCCATTTGGATACAATTTTGAATATAAAAATGTATTATGGAATTGTACACTCAAAACCTATATAATTTTATTAACCAACTAGAGGCCTGGTGCACAGATTCATGCACCCGTGGGGTCCCTCGGCCAGGACTATGGGGATTGGGCCAAAACTACCAGTCCAACATCCCCTGAGGGGTCCTGGAGTGTAAGGGGGCACTCTGCAAAGTTGCTGTTGCTCAGAAGCTCATCAGCATCTGCCCCCTGGTGGTCATTGCATGTCATAGCTACCAGCCAGTCGGCCAGTCTGTCAGTCACTTAGCCTTTTATATATATAGATGTTACCCCAATACATTCAATAAAAATTAAAAATATTATTACTAACAATAGTGGAGTTAGTAGATGCCTTTTCCACAGTAGACATAATATTTACTTTTTTAAAAAAAAATTAAGTTGATTGGGGTAATGTAATATTTACTTTTGAACTGAATTTAATCTACTTTATCAAGTTAGGGAATTCTTTCATTTATGTTTTATTACAATTTTTTTTTAAAAATATGTGGTATTACGTAGCTCAGAGGTTGGCAAACTTTGGCTCACAGGCCAAATCTGGTCCTCACTTGTGTATTTTTTTGTCTCTTTCATTTTTTTTCCTCAATTGTTTTATAAATGATGTTTGACTGGAACATGTCCATGTCCGTGTCCATTGAGTACAGATTGGCTGCTTTCATGATGCTAAGGCAGAGCTAAGTTGTTGCAACAGAGCCCACAAAGCCTAAAATATTTACCATCTGACCCTTTACCAAACAAGTTTACCATACCTCTAATATAAATGAAATATCCAACGTTTATCTTCTTTACTTTTTGTTTATTATCTTTTTCCTTCATGGATGAGAGAGTATTATTTGTTTAGCCTATAAACATGTTTTCAGGATAAATAGAGATAAGTCCATGCTGGCAGGTTGAAGTCATACTACCCACTGACAATCACACTGATAACAGACCAACCACATGATGTTTGACTTGGTGTCACCATCTCTAGGACAGTAGTCCTGAGGGACCTATTTAGAGAGGCCAGCTTTGACTGTCAAACATCTCTGAAATGTATCCCAGAGTTGAATGCTTCTCCACTGATGAACATTCTTGATGTCCACAGCTCCCAACCCTCCCACCATCAGAGAAGAGCTCTGCACGGCTTCCTATGACACCATCACTGTTCACTGGACCTCCGATGACGAGTTCAGTGTGGTTTCCTACGAGCTGCAGTACACCATATTCACCGGACAAGCCAACGTTGTCAGTGAGTACACGCCCTAGTGGTTTCTCTGTCCGGCAACTGTTTCTGGATGAGTTCTATTTCTGAATTTAAACATCAAGGGAAGATAAGAAAGAGTGCACAATATTTATTGGCTTGTTTTTCCCAACCAAGAAAATGCTAGTAACAACTTGTACTATAGTAGTAAAAATAACTGGCCAAATAGCAATGAAAATTTATGATCTCTAGCAAACTACATGGATGAATCTTATAAACATACTAGAGGCCCAGTGCACAAAATTTGTTTATGCGGGGGGGGGTGTCCTTCAGCCCAGCCTGCTCCTTCTCCAATCTGGGACTCCTTTCACAATCCAGGACTGCTGGCTCCCAACTGCTTGCCCCTAACCACTTTTGCCTGCCAGCCTGTTTGATGCCTAACTGCTCCCCTATGGGTCTGGTCACCCTAATTGCCCTCCCCTGCAGGCCTGGGTCCCCCCAACTGCCCGCCCTCCCTTGCAGGCCATCTTGTGGTGGCCATCTTGTGTCCACATGGGGGCAGGATCTTTGACCGCATGGGGGCAGTCATCTTGTGTGTTTGAGTGATGGTCAATCTGCATATTACTCTTTTATTAGACAGGATAGAGGCCTGGTGCACGGGTGGGGCCATCTGGTTTGTACAAAGGTTGGTTTCCACTTTGTTGCCTTAAGTGGAGGCCTGGGCGGGCCAGGGTTTGTGCAAAGGTTGGTTTCCTCCATCGCCAGCAGCAACCCAAGCCTCCCTCCTGCTCTCTCTGTGGCCGTACCCATCTTGGTTGGGTTAATTTGCATACTTGCTCTGATTGGCTGGTGGTATGGCTGGTGGGTACAGTCAATTTGCATATTATTCTTTTATTAGATAGGATTGCTAAGAGAAAGAAGTGGGAAACAAAAGAATATACAGTATGCAGTATGATTCTATTTATACATCCATAGCTTTAAAAGAAACTATTTGGTTTAGAGATGCTTACACAGGTATAAAAACTATAATTTAATATCAAGATGATGGTTACCTTTGAGATGGGGAGGGAGTGGTCCCACTGGGAAGAAATATGTGGGGATCATGGGGTTAATGCCACTTTCTGGCTACATTCTGGTTATTTCATGGTTATAGCATCCATTTAATTTTATGTACTTTTCTGAGTGTTATTTCACAATTTTTAAAAAAGCGTTTAATAAAATGAATAGCCAGAGAACACCAGAGACCTGATCCCATTTGGAGAGGAGGGCCATCATTGGAAATGCTGGTAATTGGCCCCCCACTGGGCAGAATTTGAGACCTTACTGAAACACAGACACCCAGGAGCTGTTTGATCTCAGGGACAATGAGTGATCGCACTTAGCAGCAGCTGGCCAGTGAGATGGTAACAGAGGAAACCCTCCTCCCCTCCCACGGTTATTTAAATTGACTCGCGTAAAGAGCTAAGGACCAGAAGAATTGACTTTTCCGGGGAGCAATTTTTTTAAAATATACTTTATTGATTTTTTACAGAGAGGAAGGGAGAGGGATAGAGAGTTAGAAACCTCAATGAGAGAGAAACATCGATCAGCTGCCTCCTGCACACCCCCTACTGGGGATGTGCCCGCAACCAAGGTAAGTGCCCTTGACTGGAATCAAACCCGGAACCCTTCAGTCCACAGGCCGACACTCACTGAGCCAAACCGGTTTGGGCTGAAACTTCTTTAGCAAAGAAAAATAGAAATATGTCAAAGTAGAATAAAAGAGAAGTAACTTTTCAACAAAGAAATGTTTTGAATAAATCCCCATCAGCTTCATGTGCTCTTATTCCATAACCCTACTCTCTCTCAACTACGCTGCTCTTTCCGAGCACACGTAAATCTGAGGCCTGTGATGCTTAAAACTGAAATCTGCTGTAAGGTTAGTGGAAAGAGAGATGCTGAAAGACCCCGCTTCTAAATGACCCAGACCAACAAATGGTTCCCCTGTCTTCCTCATGCCCCCCCTTCCTAGTTTCCCTCCCCCTAACTGGCCTGCCTTGGAAGCTTTGATGAAAATCTTACCAGAGATTGTATCAGACCTTCATTTAAAAAAGATGAAATTCGAAAGATGGTCAGAAATTCCAAGACAATCAGAAAAGGACAGCATGAAGGTCTGAGAAGAGCAGGTAGAAAATGGAGGGGCCCTAGTTGGTGTGGCTCAGTGGATAGAGCGTCAGCCTGTGGACTGAAGGGGTCTGGGTTTGATTCTGATCAAGGGCACACACCTCAGTTGCAGGCCCCTGACCCAGGACATGCTGGAGGCAACCTATTGTGTCTCTCTCCCATCGGTGTTTCTCTCTGTCTCTCCCTCTCCCTTCCTCTCTTGGAAAAAATATCCTCTCATGAGGATTTAAAAAAAGAAAAAGAAAATGGAGGGATGATTTGTTGCAAAAAGTGGACTGGGATCAACAAGCATTTTTAACACAAATAAGCATTGATGTCAGAAAAAACAGAGAAGGTTCTGAAAGTACACAGAGGATGGATAGAAGCACCATTTGTTGATGAGTGAATACTGTAACCAGAAAAAGAACCATGTTGTACCTAAGGATGCTTCTCAGCCCACGAAGTCATGTTACAGTTCTTTGAATTTGTTTTTGCCTAAACAGGAAAAATCACATCAGCTTTCTATTGCTGCGTAAGGAATTTTCCAGAACTCAGCAGTTTAAAATAGCACCCCTCTATTATCTCCGTTTCCACGGGTCAGGATTCTGGGCGCTGTTTACTGGGGTCCGTAAAGCGGAAAGCAAGCTATGGGCTGGGCCGCACTGTCACCCGGAGGTCCAGTTCAAGAGGAATTCACTTCCTAGCTCTCTCAGGTTGCTGTCGGAATTGATTTCATTATTGTTGTGGAATTTATGGAAGTTGGCTTCTTCAAAGCCGAGAGAGAGGAGGTGGGGGGTGGGGGGGAGCTTTGCTACTTCCACTCTCTCACCTCTAAACCCTTCTTTAAAGAGCTTGATTGATTAGCTTAGACCTGCCCTGAACCTTCTCCCTTTTGATTAACTCCGAGCCAACTGATTACATCTGCAAACTCCTTTCACCTTGGCCACATATGTCATATGACTGGAGTGATAGATAAGACATTTGTCCTTGGCCATGTCTGTGGATTAGAAGCGGGTCAGAGGCCGTGCCTACCCTCAAGGAGAGAGGATTGTACAAAGTCATGAGGAGTACAGAGCGGGAGGTATGGAGGCCACCCAGGGCGGGTCCCCCACAGGTGGGTAAGTCTCTCCTGAAATTTCTTGGGTCAAATTACCAGGGGCATTTATACGGGCATCTAGCCTGCTCCTGGAATGACATGTCTTGTATCAGCTGGTGTTTGCTGACTAGCCCAAACCACAGAATCTAAAGAGCGTGGGACAATGAACGTTTATCGCTTGTGGATTTGGGGGGAGCTGAGAGGTCCTCTTATTCTTGGTTAGGCTCCCTCGCGTGTCAGGCTGATCATTGGGCAACTCCACTGCTCACCAGCTCTCTTCCGCAATCCAGTTCAAACGTGTTCTCCTGGCGATCGCAGAGGTGAAGGTGGAAGGGCAGGCCCGGCTGCGCATGTGTTTCTCAGGCCCCCCGTCTTTGACATGCCTTTGTCCACGCAAGTCCCGTGGCTGAGCCCACACAAAAGGAATGTATGCACTGCTTGGAACCAGGAGTTTCTTAGGTGGCTCAGTGTGATTAACTTGACCGCCATGCTGTTGGCATGGAAAATAAGACCAAACAGGACATGTAAATGGGATAGGTGGGAAAGAGCTGTGTGCATACAGCAATCCACAACAGCAGCGTTACCGAGCATAATGACCTCCGAGCTTTATTGCTGGGGGGTTCCAGATAGAGTGGAAACCAGCTGCCACCATAAAATAAAGGCAAATGGCTTCATGAAGATTAGGGGCCTGCCTTACTGAACCGCAGTGCCAGAAAGGGCCATTCTCCGGGGACAGGTGGCAAACAGTGAAAGTGCGGGTGCTCCTCTAACGGGGGTGCGCGCATCAGCTTGTGGGTATCGGGACTTGTCCATCTCTGTAAGGCACATTAGGCCAACGGAGGGATATCTTGATGACAACAGGATCAAACTGCAAAAAAAAAAAAAAAAAAAGAATTTACTATATTTTCTGGCGTATAAGACGACCCCCAACTTTTCCAGTTAAAATACAGGGTTTGGGATATACTCGCCCTATAAGAGGACCCCCGACTTTTGAGAAGATTTTCCTGGGTTAAAAAGTCGTCTTATACACCGGAAAATACGGTAAGTAAAAGGATAACTGAGGATCAAGCATTTTCAGATTACTTTCCTCTTTTTTAATTTTCTTTCTTGATTAAGGTGTGACATATGTGTCCATAACTCCCGCATTGTCCCCTACCCCCCACTCATGCCCTCACTCCCCTGGTGTCTGTGTCCATTGGTTAGGCTTAGATGCATGCATGCAAGTCCTTTGGTTGATCTATCCCCCTTCCCACTTTCTTCTTTAATACTGTACATATTTGTAGAGGCTGAGGGAGACCTGGATGTGAATTTCAACTTTGGGCCTCACTAGCTCTATAATTTGAGGCAAATGATTTAACATCCTCTGAATGTCTTCTCCTCTGTAGGAAGAGGTGATGTTTAACCTCATGTGGTTGAGATAACAAAAGTAAAGGCCTTAGCTCTATGTTTGCCACGTAGATATTCAAAGTCATTACTCCTACAAAAATACAGGCTATATTCATCCATTATTGCGTTTTTAAAGGCTAATGTTTCTATGATATGATAAAGGTCAATACGGTAATTTGCCAGGATTATCTATAGGATAGCATTTGATCTTCATGTGAAAGGCCTTCCTTGAATGTTGTTTTCCCATCTGCCCTCTCATCTATCCTTTGCAGATCTTACAGAGAATGGCAGGATGTAATGTTGAACATCTGCTCCTTATGCCACTAGGAAATTTTATACTGTCCCTAGTTCATGAATCCTTCCCTTGTCAGAATAAATTCTCATTAATCCCCCAACTGACTTTATAAAGGATAGCTATATGATATCTATGGGGCTTTTAAATCTTATAAAAAGATCCCCATTGATCAAATTCATACGTTCAAATGCAAAATTAATGACATTACTAACTTCTTGCTTTTCATTTTTATTAACACTCATGATTACAAGCGTTAATGAATTTATTAACACAGAGATATGCGTTTATTTTGACAGTGTTTCCATGTTGTTTATCTAAAACTACTTTGAAGGCATCATGTACAATCTGAAATTAGTGCCTTTTACCAGCAGCCTGTTTTTATTATTAGCAAAAGTCAAGAGATTTGTTTCTTCCATATTTCATGGCAGGTTAGTTATCTGTCTTTAATTTGTTTTAGCCATTTTGAAAACAGCCATGGAAGTGACTCAACATACACTATTTTTACAGAGAGAGAGGCAGAGGATGGTCACTGCTGTCCAGCCTGTTAGACAGAGGATGTGAGAAGCTGGTGCGTGGCCTCTGAAGGGTGTACAGATTGCGTCATGTCTTACACACGACGTTTTCTGGCTAGATGACAGTGTTGTATGGCTGTGAGGTCCCCCAGCATCAGTCACGAGCCGCACTGTGGACATGCCCCTGACCCACCGTGAATGGCAAACAGGTGCCACGCTGAGAAACTCAGTTCCATCTTCCTGCGGTTTCATGAGCGTCCAAGTCCCATTGTTCGACCGCTTCCAGCGCAATGGGAAAAGGTGAATAGTGGAACGCCCCGAAAGATGGCAGAAAGGGGGTTTGGAGCAAAGAGGCGTTTCAGGCAGGACGGTTAGTGGGTGTTTCATAAAGAGGTGGGTAAATGAAAGCTGGCCCGTGGACCTGCCACAGCGGGGTATCGAGGCAGCGCCGCCTGGCACTTGGCACCGGGCGCGGGGAGTTAAGTGGCGCTGGCGCAGGACCAAGGCCAGCAGCGCAATAACGCTGCGCCCCGAGACGCCCCGCTTACTCCGTCCCCCGGATGAAGGCGGTCAGTGCTGCTTTCTCGGCGTTTTTCATCAGCTTCTCAATCATGACCTTGGCAATCGCCGTCATGTAAACGTAAGCCTCAACAGTCGTGGCTGGTAGTGTTCCTGCAACCTCGTCCCGGTGTAGGGCTGCGCCGTGGGGTGTTACCACTTCATGAACATGATGCTCTTTTCGTCTCCAGGGGAACAGGAGTGAGCTCTCCGAGGTCACCAGGACAGTCAGGGTCCCTCGGTTGCCTGGGGCAGGGTGGGTGCGACAGTCCGTCCCTTTCGGAGGGTTACGCCTTGGGGTTGCAGGCCCAGCTGCAGCCTGTGCACATCTGCTTTGTGACGTCGCTGAAAGCGGCCCCGCCAGCTGGCACCCCGCCCGGGGCGGGCCATGGACAGCTTACTGAAACGGCTGCATTTGCTCTCCGGCCACGGTAGTCACTTTCCCGGAGCACACGCAATGAAACCAACAGTGGAAACGCGGCCACAGCCACAGCGTGCCCTCCATGGGACCGGCGGGCAGGACCCTAGGCAATGCGAAAGCTCTCGTTGCTGCATCTTATTGCGGTGGTCCTATTATTGTTATTAAATATCGAAAGTGAGTGGCGGGCTGCTTGGGGCGCAGAGCTCATAGTTCAGAATGACCCTCCTTTGCTTGGATCAAAATCTGCTCTTTGGCTGTGGCACGATCCCGAAGTACAGCGGTACCTCGAGGTGCGAGTTTAATTTGTTCCGTCACCTTGAGGCGTGGGAAACGATGAGACGCTCGAGTCGCGGTAAACTGGTGGGTCGTGTGCAGCCGGCCGATCCGCGCGATGACTCCTCTCTCAACTGTTGCTCGTATTTCAAAGCAAAAATGCTCGCTCGACGGCTCGTATCTCAAAAATCTCGTATGTTAGGGCACTCGTATCTCGAGGTACCACTGTACTGAGTTTGTTACAGCGATGTTGGAGGAAAAGGTACGCGAGAAGTTAGCAAAAGTGATGTGTGGTAAGGGAAGGCTCATGTTTCTAAGCTGTTTGTGGGTGTTTTCCTGGGTCTTACGCCAGTAAGAATTTGGGGGGAAGCAGCTAAGAGTTGAGGGATTGAGGGGTAGGGGTAGCGGTGGATAATGTCTTCGCTGCCCTGCTCTGTCTCCAGACATGCGCGCACACACACACATCCCGCCTCCTCTCTGAACCACACATTCTTTCCTTGCTTCCCACTGGCTTGGTCAAATCAGGCAGACCTCCTGGTGGAAGTGTTCCCCATGGAGATGCACAGAGATGAGAGGGAGTTCCCAGAGTCATTTACAAGCTGGGTCTGAAAATAGGTGCACCCCAGATACAACTCACACGAGGGGAGCTCTCACCACTGGCAAAATACTTCTATGTTCTTCTCAACTGCGAGGCTGCCAGAGCCGCGGTGAACTCCAAGGTCGGAGAAAGTATTAGGAGGGCTTAAAGCCGGGGTGTGAAGACCTTGAAATGCCAGGTAAATATGTGGGGGTGGGGACGGACATGCTTGCATGAGTTCCTACAGAAACTCTGTGTTAGATACTCAGAGAAGTGAGACCAGAGGCAGATGAAGGGATGCTGCTGGAGGGTATGGGAGGTGTAGGTTGCCTCAAGATCAAAAGAACTAACCCTTTGACTTACAAACCCACTGAAAGGAAAGGATGGAGAGAGTTCAGAGCCCCTCAGGAAGTGTCGGGGGGGCGGGAGAGGGGGACAGGCCCTCTACCACAAACTGGTGCAGGAAATTCACCAGAATCCGGAAACTCCAGGACAGCCCGGGCAGCTGGGGAAAGTTCCATGAGCATGGAGGCTGATGGGTAGCCAGGAAAGAGGGGCATCGGGCCCAGTCCCAAAGAGATGTTCTCAGCAGCAGCCAGCTGCACGACGAAATGGGCTTCCTTTTTCCTGCGTGTTCTTCCAGGCGTCATCCACCCTAATGCTGCGTCACAAACAACCCTGGGGTCGCCGTCTCCGCCCCCCTGTCAGAGTTAGCTGGGAGGGGCCCGTCTCTGCCAGCTCCCTCCGCATTGGCTGGCCATGTTCGCCTTTTACTATATGGGATAGTCACTGAGGTGTTCCCACCACTGCCTGGTGCCTCATCCTTTCCGGATGCCCAGACTCTGGGGAATGTTCTCTCCATGGCAACGGCAGAGGCACAGGAGGGCAACCGAAGCTCTCCAGGCCTGGTAATGCCTACTCTTACAGCTGGCACCTTGCCATTTCAGCCTCATCCTGTTGGTTAAAGCAAGTCACGTGCTAAGGGAAGATAGCCTGTCTCTTTAGAGCAGTGGTTCTCAACCTTCCTAATGCCGTGACCCTTTAATACAGTTCCCCATGTGGTGGTGACCCCCAACCATAAAATTATTTTCGTTGCTACTTCCTAACAGTAATTTTGCTACTGTTGTGAATCGTGATGTAAATATCTGTGTTTTCTGATGTTCTTAGGCGACCCCTGTGATGGGGTCGATGGACCCCCCAAAGGGGTCGCAACCCACAGGTTGAGAACCGCTGCTTTAGAGCAAGCATGTCAAACTCGATGGCTAACATGGGCCAAATTAACTTTAAGTTTATGTGGGCCACAGAAAAAGCAAAAGCTTTCATTTTTATAGAAATGGAGGTTTATTTCAGTAGAGAGATGCTGAGTACAAAGGCTGAAACAAATGAGCCATCGTTAACATAAAACACATTTTTAATAACAATTATTTTTTCTTGAACATTAATTTACCAGACATTGAATAGCTGCACAAATAAGCATAATGTAAATAAGCCTGTTTTTCTTGTTCTCCAAAAGCAAAATATTTCCTTTTACACACACCAACCAAGCCATTCCAAGACTAATGACATGGCCATCGGCTGCTAATACTAGTGGAGAGAAATGGAGCGCCTGCGTGTAAAGGAAATGAATGCAATATGATGATAGTAGTCAGTCATTAGGGAACATTGCAGTTTGTTATTAATAACTAGAGGCCTGGTGCACGAGATTCCTATACTGTGGCGGGGGTGGTGTGAGATCCTTCAGCCCGGCCTGTGCCCTCTCGCAGTCCAGGACCCCTCAGGGGACATCCACCGGCCCGATTGCCCCAGGGACCGGGCCTAAGCTGGCAGGCAGACATCCTTCTCAGTCTGGGACCCCTCGCTCTTTACCGCCTGTCTGCAGGGGAGGTGAGAGAGGCTCTCGCCACTGCCACTGTGAGCCCAGCTTTTGCTT